>CAJUYH010004059.1:0-28972 GCA_910591685.1 Galerucella tenella | reverse complement strand
GGTTTTTAAATTTTTCTTTACAGGTTACGCCCCCTAGCGGTTAACCTGGAAACTTGAAAGTAATTTCCAGTAATTTCTCTTGTCCATTTTTCCTAAGGAATTTTTCCTCCTGAAGTTATAACATGAATAGTTTCTGATATATAGCCGAGAGATCGGCTTATTGGACCACCCGGTACATACTGTTTGCTGCTATAATGAAAAAAATAAATGCTCAACGATTTAATTGATGGACACAATAAAGGAAAATAAAAATTAGTAACTTTTTTCAGTAATTTAATTGCATTACACAATTTTATTGGAAGTCTCAAAACCTGTTTGGAAATGCAGCATCCATGCCAAAGTTATATTTGTATTCACGGTCAAAGAGCAAACAATAAGTCTTGAAAATTTTACAGTTACTGCACAGTTATACAGGCCCGTCTTTTTCAATTAATTTTTAACACAATTATTTATAAAATGGGAAAAACATAAAATATGAAGAATTCCACATAGATGGCTCTCAGTGATAATGCAAATTTATGTATCTCGAGTAGAAGTTAGTTTCTTTTAAGTTTTGGCTAATATACAAATATCGATAACATATAATACTTAATTCGTCTCTGTTTTACAGATATTATTACAACATCTAAATCTAAAATTTTATTTTGGGAACCGTTCACATCGCGTTATGTAATTGTTAAAGTAGGTACGAATTTTGAATTTTTGTTGTTCAAAATTTTGTTGAAATTATAGATGAATTTCAGAGTCAAGGTAAACGACAACCAAATTTTATTGATTCGTCAAGTTCACTAATGTGACATTTTAGCAGCTAATTAAGATTTATTTTTGTCCTGTATTTGTTTTGTATATTATGTGTTCAATCTTTAGTCGGTGTTTTGTGCTTCTACAAGGTGTCCCTAAATTAGAGACCAGGGTATTTTTCGTTATATCGCCATTTTGCATGTTCAGAATAACCCTGATGATATTCTCTTAGTACTAAAGACATATACAGGGTGCGACAAAATTCAGGAGGTGATTGCTCGTATGAAAATAAGAAGGCTCTTTCATATAACAAAATTTACACAGTCTATCTCTTTCCGAGGTAGTGGTGACTAAAATTGAGTTTTCATATTTTTTCTAAAATTTCAGTAAATCTAGAAAATTGAAATTCTGTAATTTTCGTGAATTTTCAGAATTTATTGTGAATCGTATTATATTCTACATCTTTACTGTTTTTCTCTCAATATATTAAAAAAATCAGCAATTGATTTTGGGAAAAAAAACTAGGAATAAAAAAAGTTTTTGAATAATACAGGGATTTTAAGTTAAATTTTATTACTTAAAACTTCATCTCGAAAAAAAGTCTTGATATGAAATAAACTAAGAGCTGCTAATTTCGTGATTAGTCCTTTGCGAGTGCACAAAAATTATAGAATTTCAAGTTTCTAGCTTCACTCGTATTTTAGCAAAAAAATAAAAACTCAATTTTAGTCACCACCTTTTAAGGGTGATATCTCGGAAAGAGACTGAGGAAATTTTGTTATATGAAAGACCCTTCTTAATTTCATACGAGCAATCTGAATTTTGTCGCATGAATTTAAAAACACCCTGTATGTCTGCATATTCCACAAAACTGTAGAGTACCATATTTATAATATCAAGTTATACTATGTACAATATTAACTGAAAGTATGTAAACTCTTGAATATTTTCGAAAGTAATTATTCATTAGATGACCTTGACAGCTTTAAGATAATGCATAGGTTATAGAATTAAATTGTCTGCGCTTGTATTAAAATGTGGCCAATATTTAACAATTCCAACAAATACAAATTAATTTGAGGAATAAAGTGTTATTTAAAAAAATTTATAGATTAAAAAGTGTCTAATTCCAAATAAAGGTAAAATTCTTGAAAATGGAGTGTTTTATCGAGTTATGTAGGAAATTTAATAAAGAATATGCAGGCAAAAGTTTTTAGCTCTGTTTCCAAAAATATGGTACAATAAACTCGTACCACGCCACTGGCTTATTAGAATTTGACAGTTATTCCTGTTGATCTATTTTCAAGAGATAATAACCTCCAAAAAATTTCAAATTTCCACTTCCATCCCCGATGAAATAAAATGTGTATTTCTCCTACATCTTTTAAAAGCCTGTATATCACAAATCAAGAAGGTTAGAGAAAAGTTGTATTTGGGTATTTTGAATATTTCTCATTGATCTATCATGTCTCTGATTTACAGTTTAAATATTGCTTGCTCCTTTCACCGCTTGATAAATTCTTTAAACAAAAATTGTTACTATTCATACTCACTTCATATCTTTGACGAGTAGCTTTCTTATGAAATCTTTTGCATTTTCCGAAATTTCATCAAATGCTTCATCCTCGAAGTCGTATTTGGCTATAGTGACATTGGCCATAGTCTCTACGTCAGTGTGACCCATAAATGGCGAAAGACCAGACAATCTGCAATAAAATAATCCTTAATTGTGATATGAAGAGTGTATTCCTACATGAATGGGATCGAATACTCTCATCAATGTTATTATGGAAATACATAGGGAACTGAGTTATAGAAGTGATCTTAGGCGATAACAATGAGAATAAAATATATTTCTCCACGACTAAATAATAACGCACAAATTATTTTTACATATTTAGCTGCATAATGATATAAATTCTTCACACCAGTGAATAATAAAAAGAATTCACTCTCGTTAGCCAATCACATTCTATCATATTATCAGAATTCACGCTAAAATGAATAAATCAAATCGTCTCTTTAAAACGTCAAATACATAAGAACGCAAATCGCTTCTGACAGCGCGTCGTTTGAAACGTCAAAATAATTATAAAATCATAATTTCACGTATTATAAGAGAAAAAAATGGACAACAGTATCGATAGTGAATATGTACGCCTCCCGGAATTAATTTTATTTATAAATGTAAGGGTTCCGATTAAAAATATGAGTTACGTATATATATATTTACTCTTTACATTTTTATAAAAAATATGCTCTACAGCCTAGTGGTGGTTGACTATGGCGCGGACGATCGAGGTTCGATCTCATTGGAAGTTTTTTCTTTTTAGTCGTGAAGAAAGTATAGTCTTTTACTTGTGTAGAATGGGTATTATTCACTTGGATGATTCCAAAACTCACTCGCTGCGCTCCCTCGTTTTGGAAATTTCATCCGCGTGAATAATAGCCATCATTCTGCACTCGCTGAATAATATACTATTATGTCATACTTCTACACTTTTATGCAGTAATTGTTTAGTATTATTCTCAATAACTGAATCTGTATTGACTTGTATTTTAAATTAAATTTCGTAAACACTCCAAGCAGTTGACAGTTTACAAGTTAAAAACTTATTTTGATACATAATTTGCGTTAGTTTGTGCGATAGTCAACAATTATAAAAAGTATCAATGGTGTCCACCTTTCCAATGTAAGAATACATCGATAAAATTTACGAACAGAGTAAATTGTTAGTTGGTTTTTCAGGAGGAATTGTTTTAAATCAAATAAAACACCTCACACTCACAGATAAACAGGCTAAACGCCTTAAAATATTCAAAAATGAAAAATATTCGACACTCAACCTCAAAGGTCAATATTAATAGGTGTAGCTGTATAAAACGTCGTTTGTAACGTCAAATGGCATGAAACGGTCGTTACGAGTCGACCGATTTGCATTTCTGCGCAAGACAGCTGGCAAACTTCACGCGGCATCTTCTTATGTGAAACGGACTCTACTAATATATGCACTACTTACAAGGGAGATACAGCTATTCGAAATTCAGCTTAACAAAAAGAAAAACGAAAAAAATACTCCCAGCACTAACAAATTATTTATTATCCACTTTATTCACCCTTTCCTACAAAGAAAATGTCACTTTAGTGAAGCATGTTAATAATAGATGTCAAAGGTAATAGTTTCGTACTATTATAATGCCTTACAGAGTATTTAAAAATCAAAGAACAAAGGCCGTTCACTGAGAAGGAACAACTACTTCCCTGGCTATATGCCACGAAGTATATTGAATTTGACTTCAAAAGTTAAACGAGGTATATCTGCAAGATAGAACCAACCATTTCAGTTTGAAATTCGAAAGGACAATACCACTGGTTTCGCCGTATTATTTTTTTATGAGGCGCAAAAAATCCTGAACAAACTATTACAAAATATACTTACAATACGTAACAAATAACTCCTACAGACCACATATCAGTACCATATCCAATTTCATCAAAA
This sequence comes from Galerucella tenella, assembly GCA_910591685.1. Classification (NCBI taxonomy): domain Eukaryota; kingdom Metazoa; phylum Arthropoda; class Insecta; order Coleoptera; family Chrysomelidae; genus Galerucella; species Galerucella tenella. The sequence goes on along the minus strand of CAJUYH010004059.1, from coordinate 24,731 downwards.
TTCACTACTTCGGGAGCTACAAATTCTGGTGTACCAAAGAGTACTTGAAGCTTCTTGGTAGGATCAAATTTTCTGGCCAATCCGAAATCTATAATTTTAATTCTATTTCCAGTTTTTGTTAAGCATAAAATATTTTCAGGCTGAAACAAAATTTTGTGTAATGAGTTAACAAAAATAATACAGTCTACTATGAATAATTTTAGAGTCATTGGGCACAGACCTAAAAAAACCTATTGTGATCACACTGTCGAGACTTCGTGTATTTGTTAACCACAGTGGTAATTTTTATTTTTATCGACCGTTTTTAATACATAAAAAGCTCAAAAAGCTGCCGGACAAACATTTTGGGTGGTTTGACGCGTCGATCATGCGAAAAATCCGCAGCCATTTCTTCTTTTAAAAGATGCTCGAAGTTTAAGATACTTGGAAATATGAAGACTTTAATACAGCAGATTTTTTGAGAAAGTACGCCAAAAGTATGGTTTCTTAAACTGCATTAGCAGTCTTTGTTTGGTACCATCTCTTGAAGTATTGATACGTTGCTTTATATTTTCCTGGCAGCAGTGACAATCCAGTAATATTTGCTGATTTTTCCATATCCATTTGGCTGTTATACAAATCAATCATTTTAATTTCTCTCAATTTTTGATAATAATACTTGATTTTACTATTGAACAACGAAAGCTACAGATACCACTGAAAAATGCTGAGTAAAAAAACCACTAGCAACCAACATTTATTATAATCACATTAACACTTTTTATGTTTATGTTAAAGATATGTCTATATACCTTCATATCCAGATGTAATATCCTCTGTTTATGTATGAAATCGACTCCTTCACATATCTGTCTCATGAAAACCGTACAGCTTTTCTCAGTTAAAATGAAATCGTCATCAATTACCCTCTCAAATAACTCTCCACCTTCGATTCTGAAAAAAATCAGAAGTCGTGTATGATTTAGAGAAGCAAATAGCAAGTATAATTGATTACTCATTCGCACTTTAATATTAATGAAAAGCTTTTAAAATTGATTCCAAAGTCGACATTTGACTCATTTGCTGCTCAATATCAATGATGAGTTTTTTGAATTGATTCCAAAGTCAAAATTTGGCTTATTTGCATTTTAATATCACAATAATTTCTTTCAAATTGATTCCAAAGTCGACATTCGGCTCATTTACACTTTAATATAATAATAATTTCTTTTAAATTGATTCCAAAGTCAACATTTGACTCATTTGCTGCTCAATATCAATCATAAGTTTTTAAAATTGATATCAAAGTCAACATATTTGCATTTTAATATCAAAATAATTTTTGATTCCAAAGTCGACATTTGGCTCCTTTGCATTTTAATATCCTAATAATTTCTTTTAAATTGATTCCAAAGTAGACGTTTGACTCATTTGCTCCTCAATATTAATCATAAGTTTTTAAAACTGATTCCAAAGTCAACATTTGTCTCCTTTGAATATTAATATCAAAATAATTTCTTTTAAATTGATTCCAAAGTCGACGTTTGAACCATTTGCACTTTATTATCAATAAAAAGCTTTCAAAATTGATTCTAATGTCGACATTTCACCCATTTGTACTTTATTATCAATAAAAAGCTTTCAAAATTGATTCTAAAGTAGAAATTTGACACATTTTCTACTCAATATCAATCATAAGTTTTTGAAATTGATATCAAAGTCAACATTTGGCTTATTTGCATTTGAATATCATAATAATCTCTTTCAAATTGATTCCAAAGTCGACATTTGACCCATTTGCATTTTAATATCATAATAATTTCTTTTAAATTGATTCCAAAGTCGACATTTGACTCATTTGCTCCTCAATATCACTCATAAGTTTTTAAAACTGAATCCTTAGTCAAAATTTGTTTCATTCGCATTTTAGTATCAGAATAATTTCCTCTAATTTGATTCCAAAGTCGACGTTTGATCCATTTGCACTTTATTATCAATAAAAAGCTTACAAAGTTGATTCTAAAGTAGACATTTGACTCATTTGCTCCTCAATATCAATCATACGTTTTTAAAATTGATTCCAAAGTCAACAATCGGCTCATTTGTATTTTAACATTATAATAATTTCTTCTAAATTGATTCCAAAGTCGACATTTAACCCATTTGCTTTTCAATATCAATCATAAGTATTTAAAATTGATTCCAAAGTCAACATTTGGCGCATTTGCACATTAATATCAACAATAAGCTTTTTAAATTGATTCCAATGTCGACATTTGACTCATTTGCTCCTCAATATTAATTGTAAGATTTCAAAATTGATTCCAAAGTCAACATTTAGCTCATTTGCATGCTAATATCAAAATAATTTTTTTTAATTGATTCCAAAGTCGACGTTTGATCTATTTGCACTTTATTATCAATAAAAAGCTTTCAAAATTGATTCCAAAGTGGATATTTAACTCATTTGCTCCTCAATATCAATTATAAGTTTTTTAAATTGATTCCAAAGTCAACAATCGGCTCATTTGCATTTTAATATCATAATAATTTCTTTTAAATTGATTCCAAAGTCGACATTTGACCCATTTGCTTCTCAATATCAATCATAAGTATTTAAAATTGATTCCAAAGTCAACATTTGCCGCATTTGCATATCAACAATAAGCTTTTCAAATTGATTCCAAAGTCGACATTAATTGACTCATTTGAACTTTTCTATTAATAAAAAGTTTTCAAAATTGATTCCAAAGTCGACATTTCCCCTATTTGTACTTTATTATTAATAAAAAGCTTTGAAAATTGATTCCAAAGTCGACATTTGACTCATTTGCTCCTCAATATCAATCATAAGCTTTAAAAATTGTTTCCAAAGTAAACATTTGACCTATTTGCTCTTCAATATCAATCATAGGTATTTAAAATTGATTCCCAAGTCAACATTTGACTCATTTGCACTTTAATATCAACAATAAGCTTTTAAAATTGATTCCAAAGTCGACCTTTGATTCAATCGCACTTTAATATCAATAATTTCTTTCCCATTTTTCTTGCTTATAAATTTAATTATAAACCATTTCCTACCATCTATTCTAAATACTGAATTGTAACCGGCGTCGGTTGAATAGTAACTCCAAGAAAAAATTTATCGACGTTATTTTTACTCTTCTGAAAAACAGATTTACATGTACCAGTTTCAGTCGTTTAAGAAAAAGCTCGACTCGAATAGCGTTTCGACGGACAACTTCAGAAGTTAAATTTTGACGAGGAAAATGCACTGGTCTAAATACTTTCGTTAGTTTACCAGGGAACGGGAATTTTTCAGTTTATGCAGCTATGTTGACATCGAATTTTAAATAATATTTTTTTTACTAAATTCTTGGCACCGTTACAGTTTTTACATACTTGTGAATATTTTGTTTGAGAATATGAGTAGGTATATACAATGATAATATAAGGAAAAAAAGGATGCCAATAAAAAAGGAAGCCTAGTAGACATAACAATATAATACTCGGAAATTGATCATGTTTGTTTAAAATTTGAAATGTAGTTGTCTATCAAAATTTTCAGTGCAGATACCAGGGCTGGACAAAAGTTGATTTTTTATTTTTATTTATTCTAAAAAATCGTGATAAATTTTATTTTGAATTAGAAATGAAAATATTTTACCATCAAACTGAATACAAGGTCTGGTGCAGGTCAATACCTTTGCTGAAATTTACGCCATTGGTTTATGTTATTGAGGGAACCAATCTCACTCACACATAAAGCATCTACTTAGATTATTAATTGTAGTACCAAACTTACAGTTCCAAGATGACTGTCATAATTTTTCCATTTTCAAATGCATCATAAATTTGAATTAGCCTTGGATGTTGTAAGGATCTCATTATGTCTATTTCTCTTTCGACGTTTCGTCTGTCTTCTTTTTTCGGACAGGCAATAAATTTTGCTGCTAAACATAAATTTGTTGCTTTTTCTTTACATTTGTAGACGGTTCCAAATTTTCCCCTAGAACAAAAATAACTTTTAAATATTCAACCTAATCGACCTATGACCCCTAATCATCTAATCATCTTGGGACAACCTGTATAGAACGTCCAGCATTTTATATATTTTTTGCGCGATCAATCTTTTTTGTTTACAGCATCGGTTGTCAGGACGGTAGGTTGTGTTTACTGGTTTCTAAGTCTAACACGTCGGTAAGTGATTTACTTACCGTTCAGACGTCGGTAAGTGAATTACTTAACGACGTCTGAGCCCTACATACATTTAAGTGGTCCTAAATAATACATTACTTCATTCATTACACAAAATATGGAACAAAAAAAAATAAGCAGATTTATGTTTTTTTTTATTGGTGAACCATTTTACCTATTTAAAGCACGCCTCAGCGTGTTTAAATCGAACTTTTTAGCACGCGCGTGTTTTAAAGTTACCGTGGCAACATCAACAACTTGAGAAACGAAGTATAAATCTATGGTCTAAAGTCTAAATCATGTCTAAATGTCAATTTTTTTATTATTGATCTGACAGGAGTAGTTTGTAACGTCAAAACTTCTATTCGAACGATATTTAACAATGTCAAATTTATAAATTAAAATGGAAAGTGCCGTTGGTATTGTTTGAAATATTAATATTTCCATTTTTCAAATCTTAGGAAATGGTATTTAAATTAATACTATTGACATTCACAGAACTCAATAAGGTTGAACTTCCATCAAAATACAAATTAGTTTATGTTTTTCTCATTTCCATGACAACGCAAGGTGTACATCATATACGTCACGAATTCAACCATTTGACATTTAGTTGACGTTTCCATCTATGATTTCCATTTCTTGTTGTTGTAGTAGTTATAGACCGGTATTTATAATTTCAAAGTGCACCAATAAAAAAAATATATCGTAAAGTATTCGTGAATAACTGGTCTTTAAAACACTTGCTCTATTTCGAGCACTCCGGCTTCGCCGTCGTGCTCCAAAAATCGCGCGTGTTTTAAAGACCTTACACAGAAAGAAATATCGAACCTTATATGAATCACCAGCTTGTATTGACCGGAATAGATCGATTTCAATCACAAATTTGATCTATTTGATCAAACTAAGCATTACTATAATTATTTTGGTAGCATCGTTACTATTAATAAGGTGATTGTATTAATCACATTAGCCGCATTAGCGCATAGTTATTGATGTTAACGGAAATCAATATAATGTTTTTATGATGAATGTAAGGATTTCAATGATTGTTATAATGTCTGTGATAATCAACCTCTAAAGAACAACTTGATCACAGCTATGCATTAAGTTGATGTATAAGTGATTAAATAAAACGGTTGAACTCAAATCCATTTCCAAAGTAAATAAACCAATCACTTTTTTGATTGAATTAATGCTACTGTTTTGATCATTTTAATACTTTAAATAATTACGATAATTACTAAGAATTATTGACTTTCCGTAAAACCCACCCTAGATACTTGTTGCAATAGCAAGTCACTAATTGCAACTGAGCTGAGACTCTGATTTGTTTTCGAGTGAGTGAAGTGAAAACATGTGGTTTCGCGTAGGTGACAATTTTGATTTTTGATTTTGCATTAAAATTGTTACTGTGTTCGTAGTGTAAGTGGTATGTAAGTGATCTAAAAATTATGTGGAGCAAAATTCAAAACAAAGGGACACTAGTGGATTGGAGATCTGAATTACCTGCAATATTATCCTTTCTTGGAGATGAGCAGCACGTCAAAGATGAAAACATCAAAACAATGTTGGATAGACTGACGACTGTAACTGATAATGAAAGTAAGAATTTATAGTTTTACGCATAACCTGAAACGTAGTTTACAAATGAAAATCTATTATTTTAGATGGGTGTGATGCCGCCTTGTTGTGGAGCCTACATGATGATATGGTACCTACCAATAAAATGGGAATGGAATGGACATATTTTTGAAATACACTTTTTTAAGTTTGAGAATGACCGATCATGCGCAAAAGTAAATATACTCTGAGAATATTTGAAGAACAATAGAAATATATCAGTTAATAATATTTTTTTATTATATCCCATTTTCCTATTACCATGCTTTGCATATAAACAAAATTAATAGGAATAAGTCTCTTGATAATGTCTCTGTAGTAATACTCTTGGTAGTGTAAATTTCGATGTACATTGTATCATTTTCAAGGGATTTCACACAGTAAGAACAGAAAAAATATATTTACAAACGACATCATAAGTGATATGATTTTTATATAAGTAGGTATGCGCATATTTCAATAGTTTCTTAACTATACCAATTCTAAATCTTTATCCAGCTATAGTAGGATTAGCACAAATTTCTCATCTGCAAAAAGTTTAAGGTCTTCATTAATGCCTGAAGTCATGATTCAAACAGCTAATTTTGGGAACAAGGTAAGTCTTGCATGAGCCACAATTTATAGGCTCTACAGTACAAGCGCTTTTTAATACAAAAATATGGATTGAATTGATGATTTTGATGTATAATGTCAGCAGATAATGAGTTTGATTAATTTGATAAGCTATTGGTTCAATCATGCACACATTATTATTGTTGAAAACATTGCAGGCGAGCAATCATCTCTAAAAAATATAGGCAGCCACTAAGCATACGTACACGTTTCGAACTTATTGTATATTTCAATCAGTAAGTACAAAATATATAACGTTTAAATCAATTACAATAACGATTAGGTTAATTTCTAGTGGTGATCAATTTTGCTCTTCAAATTAATAAAAAATATGATTGAATTAATGTTGATGATGATTATTTACTGGACAGAGGAGATCAGGTTTGTTCTTGAAGTTGATAAACAAAATGATTGGATTAATGTTGATGATGATTATTTACTGGACAGAGGGGATCAAGTTTGTTCCTCAAGTTAATAAACAAAACGATTGGATTGATGTCTACAATGATTGTTCACTGATCTGTGGACATCAAAATCGATCTTCATACATACAAAGAATCAATAACTTGAGTGATTGTATTAATACTTGGTGATTAGTCAATTACATGCAAGTGATTGTCTTAATCACATTGCGTATCGGCTGAGTTTTATGGATCAGAATGATTGATTCAATCCATTTTTTGATTGTATAGTGGCTACTTTTTCTTTCTGTGTAATATCCACTTATACTTTAATATACTATTTTATGAACAGAAACGAACAGAACAATATAAAAAGTAAAAGGTAAATAGCATAAATTCAATTTCACCAAAATGCAAATTATATCTGATCGAGAAGTATAAATAGAGAGATATTGCTGTGACAAATCATGTGCGAAGTTATCAACGCAAACGTTATATTGACAGTTGAGCATGCGCAGAATGAGTTCGAGAGACACAATACACAATACCGTTAGCGCATCATGTTATTTACGGCAGAACAACACCATACGTAAAACGTTGCGCTATCCTACTTCGGACAGAATCGAATAGATCCGGTAGCGGCGGTAGCTGATCGGAAACCTCTCGAGGTTAGGTTGTTGTTTATTATGATTATGAGTGACATGTTTGTATAATTTTTTCGAAATATTTTTGGATGACAGTTTATGTCACTTCCTACATAATGCAGCGCTACGTTATTAAATTATAGTTATGGCAATAGCCAGTGGCGGATTAGGCTTATTGCCGCCCTAGGCCCTGTCTGATACGCCGCCCTTTTTGGATCAACAAAATTCTATAATATTTTGATTCACAATTGTTATTAAAATATAGCTTTTATTTTTTACACGACTCACAACGAGAAGCATTAGAGAGTGCTCTATTTTTTATTCAAATATAATTATTAAATAATACAATTTTTTTTTATTAAACTCTAGCTAGCATAACAAATAATAATAAGCATTTTTTCAAATTATAATGTATTCCTCAATCTGTAAATCTCTTCTTCCCGGCTTTTGCCCGAGCAAAATCAGCAACTATGTCATCGTAATCAATTTCTTGAACTAGTTGAGCTTCAATAGACAGTAATGCCAAAAAGCATTAAGTCTGTCTTGGCCCATACTTGCGCGTAAATAAGATTTAACCCTTTTCAAGGTGGAAAAAGATACAGTTGGTAGCGGGAATACTCAAAAAAATACGCAGAGCAATGTCTACATTCGGATAAACATCTCGAAGTTTTCGAGAATGCAATACATTGTTTATTTCTTGTGCGGAGCGTACATCTTCCGTATTTGCTAGGGAATCTTTGAGCTGGCATTGTAATTTAATACATTCATTCCCTAATGTTTCTTCCAAATCATTAGGATACTTTTTAACTAATTTATTCGCAAGATTCTTCAATTCTATCGTATCTATGTCAGATAAATTATCAAAAAAATTAAAATTTTCGTAAAGTTTTTGATAAGCACTTTTACGTCCGGCCAATTGTACGCTTAAAGTATCTAAACTTCGGTAAAACACGACAAAAATTTTGTTTACAACGCTGAAACTACTCAGAATATCTTCCTAGGACCTCAAAACGTGAAGATCCGATGAGAACAAGATTTTTGAAAATCGAGGTGAAAACAATAACTTCCCTATTTTTTTTTAAATTTTCGATTTTCAAAGTAAAAGCGGGAAGTTAAAAACCAATAAGTGATTTCAAATGCTTTATATATGTATGAGTAATCTCATCAAAGATACAAAAGTGAAAAGTCATTTAGTAATTCGCAAAGAAGCCTATCAATTCAATTGTTTCTTTTTATTAACGTTATTCGATAATTAGACTATAATTGATTCCATCAAAATAATAATAATGCACCCTTAAATTGAAAAGTCAATAAAAAAATGAAGTATTTTATAGTCCATAGAAAATTTTTAATAAATTAAAAAAAAAAACAGCCAATTTAAAAATAAATTTTTGGTATATTTCTTCGCCTCTTAAATTTTAACGTTCTGAAAATTTTGCCGCCCCCCAAATCGTGCCGCCCTAGGCCTGGGCCTCACGGGCCTATGCGTTAATCCATCACTGGCAATAGCTCTTATTTCAAAATAAATTTTAGGTCGCTGTAGTCCGTCTGAGCTCAGCCACAACCCACAACCACATTTATGAAGTAGTCGTGACGCGTCGCTGTGGTACGTCTGAATTTAGCCATTAAGTAGCCATAAAGGATGTACAGTCTACAAAGACCTACGAGCAAAAAGCTACCCAAATCAACAAACAAACAATAGATCATCTCGGAGAGAAAACATAATACATAGCACCAAGCCGTCCCAACAAACCATACAAATACCCCCTCAGAATATACCCACTCGCTCGTATGCTACAGAAGTGAACAACGCAAATAACGACTTAACCGATAAGCTTACTAATTTCCTTGACGAGTTCAAAACAATGTTTTCACAGTTGATCAATCAAAATAGCATGATACTCAACATGCTTACCACCGTCATTAATAAATTAGCAAAATAATGGTGCCTCCGGATTCTTTAAGAATTGCTGCTTGGAACGCCAACGGGGTAAAGAACCACATAAACGAAATAAATCTTTTCTTAAATACGAGGAAAATCGATATAGGTACTACTCATATCAGAAAGCCATTGTACTACACATAGTACAATTAAAATACCACACTACAATATATACTACGCACATCACCTTGATGGTACAGCACACGCAGGCACAGCAGTAATAATAAGAATAACCATAGATCATCATGAACTACAACCATACACTACGAACAAAATTCAATCTAGTCTAATAAAAGTCAATACTTTTCGATGACCACTGACCATAGGAGCAATATGCAGCCCACCAAGGCATACTATAACCGCAGACGAATACAGTGACTTTTTACGACCACTAGGATCCCACTTCATAGTTGCTGGCGACTGGAACGCCAAACACACTTCCTGGGGATCAAGATTAATCACTCCAAAGGGAAGAAACTTAATGCAAACCATACAGCTACTGAACCTGAACACCTTATCAACTGGAGAGCCAACGTACTGGCCGACAGACCTAAACAAAATACCGGATCTAATAGATTTTGCAGTAACTAAGGGCATATCAGATATACATTTTCATATTGAAAGCGATTTAGGTTTAGATTCAGATTACACCGCTATTGTAATAACACTAAGTGCAAACGTTATCTGGAGAACACCGCTTCCAAAACTGTATAACAATAGAACAAACTGGGAACAATTTCAACATATAATAAACACCAACATAAACCTAACCCACAGAATACAGGAACAACTAGAAGTCGAAGAGGCTGTGGAATACTTGACAAATATCATACAAGAAGCAGCCTGGAAATCAACTCCATTAATTCAAAAGGAGACAAATGTAATACAGAATATCTCCCTCCACATAAGGCAACTAGTAAGTGAGAAAAGGAAAGCCAGAAGAAAGTGGCAAGCAACCAGGAACCCTGGGGATAAGACAATTCTGAATAGATTAATCCACCGTATCAAGAGCGCCCTAAGTCAAAACAGAAACGATACTTTTAATTACTACATCTCCAACTTATCACCACAAGATAATACACTATGGAAAGCCACCAAAAAATTCAAAAGACCCACTGCATCAATCCCCCCATTAAGAAAGCCTGATGGAAATTGGGCTCGCACAAATGATGATAAAAGCAACAAGTTTGCAGAACACTTAGCTAAAGTTTTCACCCCACTTCCATCAAATAATCCAATAATAGATGTCGAGGTAGAAACCTACTTAGAATCTGCCAACCAACTATCACCTCCCCTAAGAGCAATTACTCCAGCAGAAGTGTACAGAGAAATCCAGTTGTTAAATCCACATAAAGCTCTAGGATATGATCTAATAACCGGTAAAGTATTAAAACATCTTCCAAGGAAAGCCATCGTACTAACCAACACAATATTCAATAGAATATTACAAATTAATCATTACCCAATACAATGGAAGTAATAATAATAATAATAATAATACATTTATTATCCACATTGAGTATATAACAGGAACACAACATAGTGTAGGATGAACATTACAAAATAGCGACAATTTTTCGAATGTTTGCAACTGATGTGGATAAATGGCTAGATTGGTTCAGGTTCAGACGAGTAGTCCTTTCCTGCTCTTCCACCAATGCACAGATAATCATGTTAGCGAAGCCAGGAAAACCTAACCAGCTCATACAGACCAATTAGCCTACTACCACAACTATCTAAACTCTTTGAAAGAATCCTTCTACATAGAACTAGCGAAATCATACCTAAAGAAGAACTGATCCCAATACACCAATTTGGATTCAGAGAACAACATTCGACAATCCAACAGTGTCATAGATTAGTGAACAATATCAAGCAAGCAATAGAACAAAAAGAATCATGTGCTTCAGCATTTTTATACATCCAACAGGCTTTCGACAAAGTATGGCACCAAGGACTACTGCTTAAAATAAAACAAAAATTACCCATCATATTTTCCTTTTACTCAAATCTTACCTAAGTGATAGATATATACAAGTCAAAGTCCAAACCTCCTTATCCAATTATCAGCTCATAAAATCAGGTGTTCCGCAAGAAAGTGTCCTTGGCCCCTATCTATACCTTATGTATAGATACTGCTGATATTCCAACTACCGACGATACTCTAATCGCTACCTTCGCAGATGATACTGCAATAATGTCTTCAGATGTAGATTCTACAAGAGCATCAGAAAAGCTACAATACCACCTGAATCTTTACAAGAATGGCTAGATCAGTGGATCCGCACAAATCACGTTCACCACAAAACGAAGTGTCTGTCCACAAGTGACCATTAACAATATGCCGATTCCAGTAAAAAGTGACGTCAAATATCTCGGACTACACTTGGATCAAAAGTTGACATGGAAGAAACACATACAAGCTAAAAAAACGCAACTCAAATTAAAACTTCAGAATATGAACTGGCTAATCGGCAGAGGTTCACAGTTAACAATAGAAAATAAAATTCTAATATACAAAATCATCCTAAAACCAATATGGACCTATGGCATAAAGCTATGGGGCTGCAGTAAGCCATCGAACACTAAGATATTGCAAACGTTCCAATCTAAAACTCTCCGTATAATAGCTAATGCTCCATGGTTTGTAAGCAACCACACATTACATACTGATCTCGGTATTCCAACCATCAATGAAGTTATTCAGGCATCAGCAATGAGAAACAAAAACCGCAATGAAAACCATCAAAATCCACTAATATCCAACCTTTATACTGATCCAATGGAACAGAGAAGATTGAAAAGACGCTGGCCAGAAGACCTCATAGGGTGATCAACGGAGACCCATCAGTGGATGGTGCCCGCCTAAGTCATTTAGCTAGAAACCACATCATTTACTTATTACTCTGGATACTTATTGAGTAGATTGTAGATTTTCAATTGAATTAAAAAAAAAAATTAAAAAAAAAGTAGCCATAATTTACTTCTACAACTTTTTTTACTTGAAATTTGGTGTATGCGACAAATAGTCCAAGAGCCCCAGCCAAAAAAGTAGGTTCGGAAAAAAATGTACGGGAACAGGTATTTTTTTCTTTGAATGTGTTGAGGGGTGTCCCCTGGATGTCAATCCAAGTTGGCGTCATGTGGGGGGCTTCATTTCAGCCGTTATTTTAAAAAACACGTTTTATTAAATATCTCGCGAACCGCACGTCGTACGACAAAAATTGTAAAAATCATTATTGTAGATAATCATATTTGCCATCTTCTTTATCCAAACCTTTTTTTTTATAACGCATAGGTTTTTAATTATAGCGCTCCAAACTTTTTTCAATATGGTTTTTGTCAAATATTCAGTTAATGGTCAATGATAAATTGGAAATGGCGATAACTGAATTGTAGAGCATAAAATTTTCTATAAATTCTATAGGAATTTTTTTTCCGTAGCATTTATAGTTTAGGATCTATTACGCTGTAAATGGGATTATAACGAGATTATAATGATATTCATCATGCGCTAGGGTCGTTCCCTCGCCTGTTTGTGACTTAGCGTTAAACGTACCGGTCACAGGGATGCAAGCATGCGCAGTAAGTAGCCAGATATGAAGAAAATGTATATCTTTTTCGAATTGTGTGTTAATTCTGTTCTTTCCAATATATTATGCTCTGCGTCTAGTTTTCTCTCGCTACTTATTTAATTTATAAGCATATGTAAATATTTTTTTGAAAAAGGGGAAAACCCCAGGTCCAAAACGGGCTTCGAACCTGAGACCTCTTGGTTGTTAGCTCAGTTTGCGCTACACACTTCTTTTTCTTTTAGTCATTTCGACAACAATTATTTTAGACAGAGAAAATAAAGTGCAGACGAATATACTCAGTACCTATTTTACAAAATTTGCAACATTTGAAACGGATTGGCGATCAGATTCACGTTAAATTTAAAAAAATAAAAAATTCAAATTGAATACCAACCTTCATATTCTTCTATTAAAAAAGAAATGATTTTTAATATTACAATATATTATAATATAAAATAATACTGTACAATATAAAATAGCATAATACAAGCATAACGTTAATTAATTATAATAATAATATTAAGGATAACAATAACAATTCTTACGATGTAGCGTGATGCACTATTGTTTTTTGCTACATTGACAATCTTTTATATGATGATACCGGTTTAAGCAACAATAAAGATCTCCACATTATTTATAATTTTAATTGATTCGGTACACAGCTGTATTGACATTTTTTTTGAACACTTCATGCCATTTTATGCGTTATGAAATGGTTTTCGTATAAAACGAGCAATATTGCTACTGATAATGTACGAGGAGCAAGTTTTACCAAGCCGCAGCTCCTAAACTATAAATGCTACGGGAAAAAGTTGCCAATGAAGTTTATAGAAAATGTTATGATCTACAATTCAGTTACCAATATTTTCAATTTATCATTGACGATTAACTAAATATTTAGCAAAAACCATATTGAAAAAAAGTTTGGAATGCTATTATTAAAAACCTATGCGTTATACAAGAAAAAGTTTCGGATAAAAAAGATGGCAGATATTATTAGATACAATAATGATCTCCACAATTTCTGTCGTGCGATGCGTGGTTCGCGAGATATTTGATAAAACGTGTTTACCAAGATGGCGGCTGAAGTGAAGCCCCATGACGTCAACTTAGATTTACATTCAGGGGATACCCCTGAACACATTCAAGAAAAAAATACCTGTTCCCGTACATTTTTTACAAAAAATACCCGGCTTAAAAACGTCAACTGATATTTTAGCTTCAGTTGTTCTTTTTTTTACTAAAACATAAAGTTTACTTAATACCGGATGTGTCACCTACAATATTGGGCTACAAAATCTTGTTAATAATTTTTAACAGTAGTAGCAAATTCTCAAACTGAAAAATTGAATAAGATTTTGTTCTCTCCGTAGATATAATAATTGTCCAGCTATGCCATTAGGTACTGAATACAGTATTAAAAGTCCTCATAAGTGAGCCACGTATGCAACAAGGCGGTATGATGAAAAAGTTTAACTTTTCAAAGAAATTCGTTACGGAATTAAGCAACAAGAAGGAATGAGACCCAAATACCATTACCAGACTTGAAAAGAATGCCATGCAAAGGTACACAGACGGCTCAAAAGCAATAGGAGGAACTGGGAGTTCGGGCCAGGAGCCAAACACTCTGAAAGCTTAAGGAAAACCCCAAGTGTCTTTCATGCGGAAATCCACGCCATAAGAAAAAGAAACTCAATGAACTGGATTCCAGGACACACTGGAATAGAAGGAAATGAAATAGCAGATGAGCTAGCAAAGAGGGAGACTGAAATACCTTTCGGGGGGCCTGAACCCTTTTGCTGAATCAGCCCCAATGTAATATTGGAAGAAATAGGTAAACCCGAGAAAAAGAGAACCACAACCTGTTGGGATCAAATGAATGCATAAGTCAAATTATAACTGAAGAGTTTTAACAGGGATCCTAACGGGACTTTGTCGCCTGAATGGGTACCTGAAAAAGCTCAAAGTAGTGGAGGAAGAAGAATGTAGCTTTTGTGGCATGGACGAAGAAACATCCATTCACATACTTTCCAACTGCACAGCACTTCAGAATCCTAGAGCACAGCACCTGGGAGATTACTGGATAGAAGAGGAACATTGACCTAAGTTGAAACCTGCAGATATCCTAAAATTCTTCCGGGAAATTGGACTAAAGGAGCTACTAGTTTCTGAGACTCTCCTCAGAAACTAAGTAGAAGTAAGGGGACACTATAGATCTTTTGGGTCTCAGTAAACGTCACCCCAAATAAATAAATACAATATAAATACAAATGAGCAATTAATTACATGAACCACATTCAAAATCGACCCATTTCAGGATTCATTTAATAAGAAAATTATTTGCAAAATAATGAATTTGTTCCATAATTTAGGCGCTCTCTGGGGGTCTAGTTTTGAAATATTTCACTAGTGAAATTTCCCATATTTCGATTGATTTAGATCAATCCAAGTTTTGAACTTATTTCATATTGTGTGAAATAAAATTCGAATTCGAAAAAATTTCACCAATTTAATTCGAATACTGTTTAGCTGTCGAAACGCTTATTTCACTTGTCAAATGTTGATTTATTTGGGGTTAGAATCATCGAATTTTGTGTTGTGGTTTTGTCAGATACTTTGTATAGTTTTAACATCCCTCCTTTTAGTTTGACTGAGTTTGACTACCTTTTTGAACCTTTTTAGTTACTCTATATACTAGGAATAAGCAGTTATTAGTTAGATGAGAGTGACGCGAGAATGTTTTATATTTTTTAAATCTACATGGCAAATTTAGAGGAACTGCATCAAATAGTGCTAAATAATGTGAAACTTGTGTGGAGGATGATTTTTTAACGCCAAAAACGGTGCTTCATCATTTTAGGCACGATCCCTTCGATCTAAGTGATCGCTAGTTCCTAAAAGTTTACAGACTTCATAAAGAAGCTGCTGGCGAATTGATAAACATTTTAGATCCATATTTGGCATCAGTTATGAACAAATCTACTAAGGTAGGAAAGAAGTTGTACCTTCGTCAAGAATATGAGACATTTTTTTATACATATTAAGATATAATAATTTTAAGTAGTCTTCGCTTCTATGGAAGTGGTAGTTACCAAACTAACATCTGGCTGTATTTATACTTTTGTGTTGGGTTTTGTAATAATGAAATAATAACGTATACCTATGTGTAATTCAATTTACTAAGCCTGTATAAATGTTACCTATCTCTTGAAAAATCCCCAATAAGTTATATTAAGATATATTTTAATTTATTATTATTATATTTTTCATCTCATGAAAATGATAAAACTTGACCTCAATTATTCGTCTTTTTACTTAATAATTTACGTTTGAACTAATATGAGGGCTATTCCGCTGTTGTCAGGTTGCGTTAATGGCCATGGTACGATAGCGCACGGCTGGTGTAAACCCCGAAGTAGGAGTGGGTCAATTGAGGTTAAGCCTATGACAGGAAGCGCTCACTGCGCTACCTCTGCTGCTTGCAGCCAACGATGCAATTGAACCCAGGTTTTTGTTTAACAAACCCTACAAAATTAAAAAAAAACAGAGCCCAGAGCCAGATGCTGCAAATGCAATACGCATATATACAGATGATTCAAAAATGAAAGAAGGCTCAGGATGTGGAGTTTACTCGAGAGCACTAAGCCTAAAGATTAAGTGGGGAATGGGAAACAATATCAGCGTGGTTAAAACAGAACTGGCTGGTATCTCAATTGCCACAAAAGAACTAACCAGAAGAGGAATTTCTGGCAAAAACATAATAATCTGCACTGATAGTAGACAAGCCCTATTAGCCTTGAACAGACAACGTGTTATATCGAGGCTAGTACTAGAGTGCCACCAAGATTTAGCTGACGCCTCGACAGATAACAATATTATCCTCAGGTGGGTTAAAGGGCACGACAGGAGTAAAGGAAATCGCATTGCTGATTATTTAGCCAGGGAAGCCGCTGGACTAAAAATTCTAGGACCCAGTGACACCTACGGCCTAATGACTTTGATAATTGCGGAACTAGCCAAACGTTACACCCATGCTCAATCCCTTAAGAGATGGGATGGAATCAAAGGATGCAGTCTTGCCAGGATCACCCTGGGCGACCCTGGGAAGCTAACGCCTAAGAAATATTTGGCGATGACCAGGAAAAACCTACGTTTAACAGTAGAATTTCTGACTGGTCAATGTCAACTAAGGAAACACCTCCATACTATGGGGCTAGTGGACACACCTCTATGCAGGATGTGTGAACAGGAAGATAAATCGTCAATAAGAGAGTGTGTGTTCGGTGAATCTTGGCCTACACCTGCCGATATAAAGGAGATGTCTCCTAGTGACCTGTCCACCTTCCTGAGAAGGACAGGATGGAGGATGACCTAGGAGGACAACTCCTCGGGAGGATGTACAATGGGTCACATGTGGCCTAAGTGCTGTGAGCCTACACACTCACCCGTTTCAAAACTATTAATACTAAATGAAGGGTTCAATGAAACTCAAAGTCAAACAACAATATATTTAATGTCCGTTGGGACTCATACTAGTTTCGGTAACAATTACCATCATCAGGCTATATGAAATTTCACAACTGGAAGGGTAAGATCATCACTGTCATCAGTCCATAAAGTAGTACTTTTTAACAAAGTTAAATATTCAATTTCATATTTCTTTCCTCCGAAAAGCAAATATAAAAAAACCACAAATTTTCTACATCCCATTTTCATGATGGGTGATCCCATTTTTATGATGGGTTTTCCACATTTTCAATTAAAATAAAATTTCTTGCCATAATAGAACTTCCCCCCTTTAATTAATTTTTAAAGTTTGGGAATTTCATTAAATTGAACTTACTTTCTACTTCAATTTAAAAGTTTTCATTATTTCATAGGTTTTAATATGTTTAAAGTTTTCTCATCAGAAAACATACATAGTTCTTAACTTTCTCCCCTTTTTTCTTACTCTTAAGTTTGTTTGAGGTTTTTTCATTCCACAATTTATTAAATATTTAACTTTGTTAAAAAGTACTACTTTATGGACTGATGACAGTGATGATCTTACCCTTCCAGTTGTGAAATTTCATACAGCCTGATGATGGTAATTGTTACCGAAACTAGTTGCAAGTTTTGAGTCCCAACGGACATTAAATATATTGTGGTTTGACTTTGAGTTTCATTGAACCCTTCATTTGGATTCTAACCACATTTGAGGTATGGATGAACTCTTAGAGTTCTAGTAATACTATTTCGATGGCGAATTTAAAATCGAAATATTTCACTTGTGAATTCGATTTCACTGATTTTCAATACTTGACCACCTGGTCTTTTCAGGAAAAAATGCGGAGGAGTGAATTTAAACCGTAACGAAGTTGAAAAAAGAATAGAGTTCGTCAGTATTTGTAACATATAATGTAAATAATCCAGTTAAATAAACGTAATGAAATTTCCATGAAATACAAAACAAAGTACTCGTACATCAACTAGCTACTGTAATAAAGCGATGAAAGCAAATATGAAATTTTCATGCAGCCTAGATTTTCAATTGTATTTCAAATTGATTATCCTATCTCTTTGTTCATACTTCCTTTGTTACGAAATAACTATTTCTTGAAAAATAATTATGTGTTGTGACATCTACTTAATGATGAAAATGATTTTCATGTCGCCGAACGTACAGGGTTATTCATTATAAATTACCCACACCCTATCATCGTTATTATTACTTTTAGAAAAAAAAGTCTTAGATAAAAGTTGTTTGGTTACAGCTGAATTTTCTTAATATTCTATCAAAAGTTCAGTAGCGTGCGTATTTAAGGAGATACAAAAAGTAATTGTTATTTTTTAAATGGTACACCCTGTATATTTTCACATTTTTGGAATGGACTTTTTTTTCTGATCTCAAAAATATATAATATGTTACCCCTACCTCGTACCGTTTTTCAGTTATGAAATGTTGTAAATCTGAGTTTTAGTAATTACTGTAAATATGAAAAAGATAATTCATCAAAGTAAGCTATGAAAATGACAACTAATATGTTTGATAATTGACATTTTGCATATAAAGAAATTATAATTGTCATTTTCATACCTTACTTTGATAAATTATCTTTTTCATATTTACAGTAATTACTAAAACTCAGATTTTCAACATTTCATAACTGAAAAACGGTACGAGGTAGGGGTAACATATTATATATTTTTGAAATCATAAAAAAAAGTCCTTTCCAAAAATGTGAAAATATACAGGGTGTACCATTTAAAAAATAACTATTACTTTTTGTATCCCCTTAAATACGCACGCTACTGAACTTTTGATAGAATATTAAGAAAATTCAGCTGTAACCAAACAACTTTCATCTAAGACTTTTTTTTCTAAAAGTAATAATAACGATGATAGGAGTTGGGTAATTTATAATGAATAACCCTGTAGGTACATACATTGTATATCGATAATTGGTTGATGTTAATAACGCTCTAACTAATAGCAAACTATGCAATTTACAGAATGGAGCTTTTGTACATTATTATCCTGTAAGTTAGATAGTTAGAACGGGTGATAGAACGAAACGCAAAGGCATAGCTCGGTTTGAAATTATTTATTCAGCAGTGATAAACAATGGTTTTGTCTCCATAACTCTAAACTTAGTTCCTAATTTCGTACAAAGACTTGTTTCGTAGGTCTTTAGAAGACGAATAAAAAAGTATTGAATTTTTTTCTTTGTAAAATCCGAGGGAGAAGAAATATGAACGAAAAACGTAAAATGACAGTTTCAATTTACTTTTAACCGATGTGAGATTTAATTTGTACATTTGTACACCAAAAATAAACCGTATGAGAACGAACAATGCCCATGGCCCTATATTTCGCTAACTAATAAAGTGGATTATACACTCACCGACAGAAAAAACTCGGCCACCTAAAGTTTGCTGAAGTTTGTTGTCCAAGAACTTTCGTAATTTTTCATCGATTTTAATTGTTTCTGCGCTAAATTGTAGATGAATCCTTTGCTATTGAAACAAACTCCAGAAAAGTTTACCAAAAATGATGATGGCTATTTATAGTACAATTTCTGAACACCCTGCTTACGCTCAGTTTATTACAAAGACCATCGTTTTCGCCATCTTCCTGTTTTTATTTCACCTTGATATGTTCATTTCTTTTGAAAATACATCTATTCAAAAGAAGCTAAACCGAAGGTGGCTTCTGTCAAAATAATTAAATAGGCGTACCTATGTAAAACTATCGTTAATAAATATTCGAGAATAATATTCAATGTGTCAAAATTGTACCAATGCATGCAAAATTGTAGCTTTAATTGAAGATGGTCGAAGTCAAGGATATGAGTCTCGTGCCCTAAGGCGGAATCACACGGCGCGTGGTTTGGCGAGTCTGGGGTGCGATTTTCGACACAATTCGGGTGGAAATCGTATACGAACACTTTCGTATGGCTTGTTTCGAGTGGGTTTATATTCCATTCGAATAAATGTTAAAGTGTATGGAAAGTGTAAATTTATATAACCTAGATTGAAAATATTTTTGTGTTTGGTATGTCATTAATTTGAATAATAAATAATATAATCAGTTATAATATGGCAGGTTTTGATAATTTAATTCATTTAAACTTCATAAACGCTATACAAGAAGCAGAAGAGTTAGCAGATAGACCTCCTAGGATCTTTAACCCATTTATTGATCCTTTTGAGGAATATTCAGAAAGACAATTTGTGAAACTTTATAGACTCACAAAACATGTCGCTTTGGAAGTAATAAACATTTTTTAACAACAAACAATAATAAAGGGAAAATGCTAAATAAGTAATATCAAAAGCCAGTTTGGGCTTACCACCCTTGATACAGTAGTTGGTATATCCTTTGAATAGAACTATTAGAACTGCATAGGTAAGGTATATTCTTTGCTTCTCAAACGTCAAATGACAAGACCATAAGATTATGCAGTGTTGCCGGCTGCTAAATTCTTCGTGTACGAACGTTTATTCGAACGGTGTTGAAAAATACACACTTAGCACCGTATACGAAAAAATTCATGTGAATATAACCGTACACGCATAATATTCGTGTGAACTCGAAAATCGCACCCCTGGCTAGTGGTAGTAGCTCGTCCGGGCACGGCTTGTTGATCGAGGATTAGCAAGGTGATCCGATCTTACGAGATGTGTGAGTTCCCACTGTAGGAATGCTGCAGGCTCGTGCCGGCTTGGCATACCTTTTGTTTTTATTAGCTTTTTCATTTCATCAGTGGTATCAAATACTTCAGTATGTTCAGATGTCATCTCAGTTCGAAAAATATGAATATTACTCGGCGAAGAAAAGTTGCAGCATTAAACGAAACCCACAAAAAAGAAGATGGTAATAAGTAAAAAAGCAGATCATGTGAAAACTGGAACATAAAGTGGAAAGCAAACCAAATAGGTTCCTCAGATCCAGTCCCAGTTACAGTTGTTGTTGATTTCATTTTTTTTAGGTGCTTTCGGAAAGAAGTCATGATGCCATCCTTCAATTCGGCGATTGAAAACTTCACAGACATTTTGGCTTCAATTCGTTTCTAGGCATCGTGAACCAGGTTTCGGTTTTTCTGATCTGGATACCTAGGGTTGTTAGTTCGACCATTCCATTTTATTGGAAAATTATTTATTTATTTTGTTGCCTAACCTTAAAAAAGTAGCGCGCAGGTTGCCGTTCCTTCGACTCGCGCCAAATTTTCCGACAAGATGCGAGAATTCCAGGCCTTGCCAAAAATGACGAGCATGCCCGCATCCACGGCGTGTGGCTCGGTAACTCACGGTTGGTTCGCCAAACCACGTGCCTTGGGAGTTGGGATTCCACCCTTAGAAATCCTCCGAACTACAGTACAATAAGCTTGGAATCGTTATTTGGAGACAGGGAATTGTAATAGGCGACATGGTTACGATAAAAGAGAAGAGTAACCGGTTCATCATCCTCTCTACAGTAAGAGATCGAAAAACATTGCAACTACTACTTAACTGCAGCATCGTTTAAGAAATGTACGTGGAGTTAATAAATAAGTGAAAGGGCTGTTATGAGAAGACTTGGAAAACACGGAATTTATTCACGTAGACCAACTACAGCCGCGACATCGACAAGAACGGCTTACATGTGCAAGATCATGCATCAATTGATATTCAGAACAATGAGGTAATGTATATTGTTCACTGATAAATCGAGACTTTGTTCACGCTGAATTAAAAACAGAAAGATGGCGAAAGGGGTGGTCTTTGTAATAAACTGAGCGTGAAGTCTTCAAATTTCCTGAACTGTTCGACAGGGTGTTAAGAATAGTATAATAATAAGTATAAATAAGCTATCAACATTTTTGGAAAACTTTTCTGGGGTTTGTTTTAATATCAAAGAATTTATCTACAATTTGGCGTAGAAACAATTTGAAAATAACGAAAGTTCTTGGACAACGAACTTCAGCCAACTTTTGGGTGGCCGAGTTTTTTGCCGGTGAGTGTAGGTATCATACAGACGGGTCAGACAGAAATGATGCAGACCCATTAGGGACATTGGGCAGTTCTAAAAATCATCACTTATCCGTATACGTATCGCAATGCGCATGTGCAGAAGCGATACGTGGGCTTCGTTACGTTACGTGAAACGTATCAATCCGTCACACTTACCTAACGTACGTATCGCTTTATTATAAAGTATTTTTTCGTGAGATACCGTTGATGTGAAGTCGGTTACAGAGCGGTTATAACCCCACCAAAGAAATTTTAAAGGTTGTTATCGTTCATGATATCTCGCGGAAATCAACCGGTTAACCGGATAGAATTAACTTCACAACAATAATAAATAAACATAACCCCAATAAAAAGTGACGAGTTACAAAGTTTCTTATGGTTTCATTGTTCTTATTGTTCGAAAAATTTTTTTTTTTCAGTTTCAACTATAATTGACGATTTTACTAGAGAGATTTTAAGACACATAAATTTTGACACACATTACACGCTAAGCGTTAAACTGAGCATGCGCAGTCTTTCTAAAATAGGGGATGACATTTTCAATTATTTTAGTTTTTAAAGCCATAACCTGTGAACGACGTTACACGTTAAACGTTATTTTATTTGGTGTAACTAACCTTAAATTCTCTGTTTGTTTAATTTGATTTGTATACATTAATCCATGACATTGATTATGGATAATATAAAATAGTATATTAAAGTATAAGTGGATATTAAGGTCTTTTTTGCGCGATCGATCCTTTTTGTTTATTTACAGCATCGGTTGTCAGGATGGTAGGTTGTGTTTACTGGTTTCTAAGTCTAACACGTTGGTAAGTGATTCACTTACCGTTCAGACGTCGGTAAGTAAATTACTTACCGACGTCTTAGCCCTACATACACTTAAGTGGTCCTAAATAATATATTACTTCATTCATTACACGAAAGGAACAAAAAAAAAAGATCTATATTTTTTTAATGAACAGAAACGAACAGAACAATATAAAAAGTAATAAATAGCATGAAAACAATTTCACCAAAATGCAAATTATATTTTAAACCGATCGAGAAGTATAAACGTCACTTTTGACATTTCGCTCATTTCCAAGAAATTTGAATAATATTTTAAACTGATCGAGAAGTATAAATGTCACTTTTGACATTTGGTTGAATTATTTTATTCGAAGTTTATTTCAATACGATCGCGCAAAAAATGGTATAAGCATTTCGAACGTTAAGGGTGATACCGGTCTCCATCAAAATTGGAGGCTTCGCTACGCTCAGCCTCCAAACATTGCTGTCGACCGGTAAACAACCCTTACCGTTCTTGATACTTAATATACTATAAAACACGCGCGATTTTTCGAGCACGACGGCGAAGCCGGAGTGCTCGAAATACAGCAAGTGTTTTAAAGACCAATACTTTACGCAATTTTTTTTATTGGTTCACTTTGAAATTATAAATACAGGAGCGCTATTCTATACGCGGCATTGACAGTCGTCGGTATCGGTATTCTAGCAACAGCCATCGGTTGCGCTGCCGACGGGGCTAATATAACGCTATTCTGTATGCAACTGCTTTCGACGCTCGGAATTGCAACCAAAAATTATCGGCATAGAAGTGACGTCACTCGATTCGGTACATGTGGCCAATCAGCGATGAGGGAAACTGTCAAATTTGTAAACAAACAAAAGTTTAGAGGTTAACTGGGTAAATTATTCCTCAGGAAATAGCACAAAAAATGAAGAAGAAGATTAAAGGTTATATTTTGGTTCCGTTGGAAAGTAGGGTTATATAATTAGATAATAGATAGTGATAGTGACATATTTTTTATCTGTTAGCATAAACGATACAATTCATGTTTATATTAACATTAACAACTTCAAAAACTCGAAATTAAGAGTCAACTAGCATTGAAGAATTGATCTGGCGTTAACATATATCTCTTTTCTTTAAGTTTCAAAGGTAGGATAAGAACAGATATTAATTATTTTGAAGGAGTTTCTTGCTCTATCAAAACTCAGCGTTATAATACCGCTCAGAGGGATCATTTGAGTCAGTACATTCAAATTTTACTGAAGGGAAATTTTGTGTAAAAGATGGGAAGGACTTATAAAACACTAGATTAGACACTATACACAATATAGTTATTCTTCAAATTTTAAAAAGTCACTTAAATAATCCGTAATTCCAGCCAAACATCAACAAATAATGAAAATTTCCTTTCAACGGAAATCGATAACGGTTACCGTGGGGCTCATTAGATCACGGTAGACATAC
>CAJUYH010004058.1:7984-27627 GCA_910591685.1 Galerucella tenella | reverse complement strand
TATATATATATGTGTGTGTGTGCGCGCGTGTGTTGAAATGAGACAAAATATCGACAGAACAAAAAATAAGTGGAGGAAGCGAGATGATGAATATTGGCGGGGCGGATTGCAGGTATAGAACACGTGCTGGCACGAGGTGGGTGAGTCAGACACGCGGGAATATTGAAAGGTGATCGTTTCTGCGATTCCCTCGCTTTTTCTATATATATATATATATGTTTTGCCTTCCGTGCAGCGTATATATTGTTGTATGAGGAATGCGATTTCAATTGGGTGACGAAAGTGGTGCAGAGAGTGTGAAAGAGAAAGAGAGGGCGAGCGAGAGAAGAGAAGCAAAGTGATTCGTCGAAAAGTTTTCAATTGACTTGCACGATACAGCTGTTCTTTCTGTATTTGTTCTTAATCACTTGGTCTTTTCTTTCGTAAGTGATTACCTTATATTCTCATCGTTGGTTTTTTTTTTTTTTTTTTTTTTTTTTTTTCATTTTTTTTTTTCCGTCTCTTTTTTACTTTTTTTTGGTTCTCATTATCAAATACCACTGCGAACAATCAGACAATCCCTGTTCCACCAATCTCATAGCTAAAATCTGGTCATTAGATCGCACAAAAGTCCCTGTGGAGTTGTATATAAATTCCCACCGCGCCTCACTTCGTTTATTGTTTCGCATTGATATTCTCAAATGGGAATTCTCTAGACCGTATTATCATGAGTGAGAAATCACTATGTGTATTTATCTATAAACATGGCTGGGATTTGAGGCATGACATGTTTAAAGTTTAATTAGAGTGAACAAATTTTATGGACTAAAGCACGGTCATGGGTGAAAACATTTTTTAGCGCCGTTGGGTGGGAATTATTTTGGTATGTTCGAAAAGTGTGTTTAAATAAATTGATTTATTCGCATCGGTGTTAAATGTTGACATTTATTCAAAGTAACGCATTCATATAGATTATATTATTTTTTAATGAATGAATGTTTATGTTTGATTTATATTTATATTGAGTATATGAGTACTGAATTAATACTGCCATCGCTGTATTCATTGAAATGGCTTTTTCAATAATTATTTTACCGTATACTCTGCTACTTTTGTTACTATTATTGCTATTCAAATTTATCCGTCGCCTGTTGCACTTTTTTTCTCGCACTCGTGTCGCAAAATTTATTTCATGAAATAATCGATCCATTGTTTCACAGTATGACACATTTTATCGAGTGTGTCAGTTATAACCCACGTGTGTGCTGCGCATGTTTATCGGTTTCTTTTATAAATGGCCTTACAGTCTCGCTCTTCTTTTCTCTCCCGCGGGGGCGA
This sequence comes from Galerucella tenella, assembly GCA_910591685.1. Classification (NCBI taxonomy): domain Eukaryota; kingdom Metazoa; phylum Arthropoda; class Insecta; order Coleoptera; family Chrysomelidae; genus Galerucella; species Galerucella tenella. The sequence goes on along the minus strand of CAJUYH010004058.1, from coordinate 26,310 downwards.
CTCACAAAGAGTCTTTTCATTGGCTCGTTAACACGCTTCCGGAACTCTTTTTTTTTTTCTCCCCCATCACATACACACCATCCACATTCATTCACATTATCCTACTGCTCATTTCTCCTTTTTTTTTATTTTCATTTTCAACTGCTTCTTTGACAACGTTTTACTTCCTTATTACCACACTGTGTTGATGTAATCACAGTACGTCTATAATTGAGATGCTGGTACGCAGCATTATGCTCGAAATTAATGGTGGCATTTAAGTAAATTTAAACTTAAGTGAAAGAAAAAAAAGAAGTGGAATATAATGAGTTAATGGAAAAAATATATATACACCCCGTTAGAGTAGTGTGTACAAATTGAGCCGAGTATTCACATTGACTGCAATCATATGTGTATACTATGACCGCATGGTGTGTTACCATACTGTGTAACATGAAACAAAAAAAAAAAAGAAATAAATAAATAAAATCACATTTACGAAACTGACGGAGAAAATGTGGCATATGATGTAAATTATGAACTCGTAATTTTTCGTTTGAGTGGCAGAGGAGAGAGGGAAAAGAAAAAAAATAAAGTGAAATGTTGTGGCAAATGTTGCATGAAGATATTTACGAGCCACATGAAGTGTGAGGTCGCGTCGTTAATATATTGCAGCGCAACAAATATATAGCAGTAGCAAACACTAATCTTCACACAGACATAACACAACTTGAGAACTCGTTTATTTTCGTAGATTCATTTTCATTTACTCGCTTCCCGGTTCACAGATTTTTCTTATTAGTCGGTTGCATAAAGATGAACGAAGGGGCAGGTCAAAGGGGGCGAGACAGCGCCTTAGCACGAGCTCCTTCACATGTTTATGAGCGGGTGGGATCAAATGAAGTGTCCTGGAAACCAATGAGAAATTCTTAGAAAAATTAAAAATGCCACATATGTCATTTTTTTTTAGTTTATATAATTTTTTTAATCACTTCCTATTTTTCTATATATGTACATTAGTATATAATAACCCTTATAATTAATATACGGGTGATTTTGGTTAAATAGTTGTCATATATTTTTGTATTATTCTCATCATCATTAGAATGTTTGAGGAAATGTTCTCACAGTTCTCCTCCTCAAAATCGTTCATTCAATCTATACACATTTAATAGAATTTACCCCTATATAACTCTCTTCATTTTGCTTTTCAACATCATCATTATATATATATATATATATATATATATATATATATATACCTCTTCTTCTTTTCTCTTCACTATTTCATTATGTACTCACACTTGCGCACACTCGTATACAAAATCGTTATAGAATTAACCCAAAAAGCCGCCCTCTTTTCAGGAAGTATTTGTGTTGAAGCGTGCAATGCACGAGTCCACCCAGATTTCATCAAACTCTCTACGTCCTTTCCAATACATTATATATATATTCGTTAATTTTTTTCCTTTTCTTATTTTTTTTTTTATTTTATTTTTTTTTTACTTCTTCAATGGGTCATCCGTTTCCGCATCATTCACAACTTGACCTCGATGTCTTGACAATTGACAATAACCCGCATGAAGAATTTGAGGAAATACTTTCGTTTCACCCTTTTACATTTTTGACCAGGGATAATAAAAAAAAAATCCCATTCTCGTGCATATGCATTGATTCATATATGTTTTTGAATTTCCGTCAAATTATATATAGTCCATTGCGGTTTTGTAAAATTGTCAGATGTGTTTTTGTTGAAACTCGTGGGAAAGTTTTCGTCAGAGCTGGAGGAATTTTTTTCTGTATTCATATATACATACATTAATATATGTACATACAAAGATGTGGTGGTAGACATGAAGATTTCCATGGAAAATATATTCAAACGCAAGGGGTATTTATGTATCTAGCAGGTGGTGTTGTTGTTGTCGTTACCTGTTATACGTATACATATATATATATATATATATATATATATATATATATATATATATAAAGGTACAAAACGTCGCGTGATCTCCACGTGCAAGGTCTTAATACCTGTTTGTACTTCGTGTCGGCCATGCGGTTTGTTCATAATCTGTAAATTTTTTATTATCATTACGGTAAATTGCAAATAGAAGAAATATTAAAAATATATGCACTGTGTTTATACAAATGGTATAAAAATTATTTTTGAAACAACAGTGACATTATAAAATATATATATACATATACACGTGCTACGCATATTTAGGTGTAATTGTTTTTATTCATGATATTAATAATGGCATAATGAATAATTTATTAAATTATATCAAGTGGGAAACGGACGTCGTGCAAAACCTGTCGACTTTGTTGCGTGAGAACATTGTCATTGTAAAGGGGGGGGAAAAAAAATTTTTTAAAAATCGAAAAATTAATTTTACATGTGCATATACATATATATATATATATATGTATAGATATATATTATTTTACACCTCAACTGAATACTTATTGATTTCTCAATTAATTCAAGGCCCCAGATAATAATAATCATATGAAAATAAAAAGAGAAATTGATTATTCATTGCAATTAGTATTAATTTATATTTTATTGATAGCATTAATTAAGAATCAAAATTTTGTTAAATGTAAAAATAAAACTTGATAATTAATTCAATATATTGGCTAATAAGTTTGTGACATTAATTATATACATACATATGTATGTATACGTGAAGAACAACATTAACGGAGTGTTGAATATAAATTGAATAAATCATAGTAAACGAAGAAATAAATGAAAATAAGAGAATTCTTTCATGGTGTATACCCCCCCTCCTTGACGTTTGTATCCTTTGATGGTGGTAGCAACTCGTGCACCGCACGCGGCCAGCACACGATTGCCATAGGGGTGAACTCGTTACTCGACCCACTAGTTAAATACATATATATATATATGCACACACACGTGTATCCATATATATATAGGTACCTACAGATATGGGGGGTCAACTTCACTTTTTCTTGCCTGTTTCACTGAGTGTCCTTTTTTGGTACGACGTCACACTCCAAATGAGGAAGGAAGGTATAAGGGAGAAGTAGCCAAGGGCAAGTTAGTTCCACTAGCATACTTAAATGCTCACACATTGAATGAAAAAAGAAAAGGAAGAAAATAAAAAGAAAGAGGAAAGATATCGCAGTACTGGTCGATGCACGTTTATGCGCTCGCGAAAGATATCGGCAGCTGGCACAGAGCCGTGAGAGACTCAGGCAGATGGTCCCAAAAAGCTCGACGTCGTCGGACCCAAGCCATATCGTGTGTATATATATATATATATATATATATATAGTGTTGTATGTGTACATGCGTGTGTGTAGCCATCATGCCACGAATCCTACGCCTTCCTATAAGGAAGGAACCGAGTTGCGCGTCGTTGGGTTCCCACGGGGCCTTTTTTTCTTTCTCTCTGTTTACTCTCTTCTTCTCTCTCTTTTTTTCATCTGTTCATCGTGTCCCATATTATATATATATGTATATAGGAGAAATGACTGTCTTCTTATACTTATATTATGAATGTCCGCTCACCGATTATGCTTTCGTCTTTTATTCCTACATAACACTTTTGTTCCCTTTTCTTATTTCATTTTATTATTTTTTTTTTTTTTCATTTTTTTTCGCTCTATTGTATATTATATATACATGTACATATTGTATTCATTTTTTTTCTCTCTCCACGGTTATTTAAATGGTATATATTTTGGATATTATACTTTTTGATTTGTGACAAACGCGTGTCTCGCGTGTCTGTGTGTGACAGATCGTGTGTCATGCACGTGGCAGTTTGTTACAATTATTCTATCACTTGACATTACCATTTCTATATATAATACCGTATGATTATGAAATAGATAATAATAAAAAAATGTTTATTAATTAATTGATGTAACGTGCTTTTGAGCAAAGTAATTTTTCACACTGTTGTTAATATTATTATATTTAATTTAACTGTTGCAAGATATTTTAATGGCCAGTGAATATATTATTGAAAATATTGAGAAAAAAATAAATACATTTTCTCCAATACAATTAAATTGTTTTCTCATTGTATATATTATTTATTTTATTTACGTATATAAATTAACTTATACAACATGTAAACACGTCAAAATAATAATTGCATGAATAATTCAATCGTTAAATTATGTAGATTGAGGGAAAGTCCAATCTATTATATCTATAGGCCATTTTAAATATGAAAAAGAAGAAAAAAATAATTGAATAAAAAATCTCTCACTTTCAATTTCGTTTTACCCTTCCATTCTTACGTATACCTATACTTACATACCCATACCCACTCATACATGCATGTATATATACATATACATATATATAAACATTCTTGTGCTCTCCATTCACTGCATCGCCTGGATCGTTTGTACAACGTCACGAGTGGGTGGAAGAGGATGCACAATGCGCATTGAGCGCACGAGCCCGCGCACATTTCAGAGTGAAAAGGATTGTCTGTGTGTATATATATGTATATATGTGTGTGTGTGTATGTGTATATACGGGCGCGAGAGTAAGAATTGAATGGGCTCCACTCATGCGGTACAGTCGCACGGTCTGCAATCAGTGAGGACGAGAGCACTTTAACGCCCACACAGCTAAACTCCTAAAATATATATATACATATATTAGGCTTTACACACTCGATATGTGTATATATATATATATATATATATATATATATGTGTATATATGGACGAATGAGTGGTTGAATGTTGTATGCTTATATACGTATATGTATTTACATTATATATGTACTTATGTGCGTATGTATAACTATTCCGGATGTCCGAAACTCAGTGCTCGGGGTCACACACTAATCACGTGGGCATATTCAAAATGAGCCAACGAGTTGTCATGCAACGTCGAGCAAATTAATAGGGAGAAGTCAAATGATCCCACATATATACAGAGTCAATGGATATGCGTTACGGATATGAGTATTAAGAGGGAGTTTTATGTCTGACGCTAATTGCTCCTCGATGAATAAGTCACAGTTAATGGGAAAGAAATGGATGAGAGAGGATGGGAGTGAAAGGGCGATAGTTTTATAAAAAAAAAAAAAAAATAAACGAAAAATAAAACTGGTAGAAGAGGAGGAAATCAATTTTTCATTCAATAATCAGATTAACCGGTTTTAATTGAAATATATATTTTTTTTTTTGGTTATATTTTTTACATCAATCTAATTACGAATTAAAAATTGCGGCAATTTATTTATTGAATTAAAAATGAATATGTACATTTTGATATAATCATTATATATTTTTTTTATCCTGTATTGAATGGATGTATGTTGAATTTTTTTATTTCTATCACGGTAAATGCTGGCGATGAATAAGCAGAATATATATGTGAATGGCAAAAGCGCGCGAAACATGCAGCCGAAACAAGCACACGTGGTGTGATGTTTTTTTTTTTGCCCCTCATTCTTTGACGCATCACTGTTGCTCATCTTTTCTACTGTAGGACGTGGACCATACACACGAGGAGGGCGCGCGTCCCCCGCAAGGTGGTGGTATCTAGACTGTGGGAATTTAGGACATGTGCATGTGGCGTCCTCGCGCCTAACTCGTGGTCCGCACACGCATGCGGCACCGAAGCGAAATCTTACGGGGTATATGAGGAATAAAAAAAAACACAGAATGAAAGAAAGGAAGGAAAAAGAGAAGAAGGGTCAGGATATATATATATATACATATAAATATGTATAGGTATGAAAGGCTCGAGGCCCACATCGGCCGCCATAAGGCAAAGAATCCATGGGAATATCGAGCATGTGCATTCACGTGGACTCGTGGCCTGCACGAGTTATATACACACTACCTCAGGGTCATTATTGGCTTCTGTGCCACAATCGATTCACTCCCATTTTTTTTTCCTTTTTTTTTTTCTTCATTCCGCTTTTTTTTCTCCGAGATAAAATTTGTGAGAAGACAACCCACTGCACGTGGCCCAATCATGCCATTAAAAGTTTGAGAAACACAAGCAAGAGCAAAAAAAAACAACGAAAAATAATAAAGAGACACAAATAAGAATAATAAGATAATTACAAAAAAATCAGGTCTTTTTTTTTTATGTCAGGTCATTATTGACTGCCTTTTTTTTTCTCTCTTTCTTTATAAATTTAATGCAATGAAAATAATGAAAAATGAAAATTATCAATGGCATTGATTCTTACATTTAGAAAATCAAAATTATATCAACATCTATGTGTAATTCATTCGTGTAAATAGGCGTTTTTTTTTTTTTTTAAACTAACATTTCGGAATTTAAATTAGAATAGAAGGAAGGACAAGCGATTTTATTGAATTTTTTATGCAAATATAGTAAATATAGCCATATAGTTGTACACGATGTAAGTATATGAATATACATATCAAGAGATGAAGTAGTGGTGCGGTTAGGTGGATCGTGCGTTGGCTGACTGATGAGGAAGTCAACGTTTATAGAGATTACGCTGATTGGGGCGCCCTCGAGAGTGAATTCAGTGCGAGGAACGTGCGCGCGCGCGCACACGACCACCTGCGAGACGTGCGCCGTCAGGCGATATTCTCTTGTGATTACTCTTTACAATCTCCGCGTAATAAATCCCTGCCCATACATACACTCACACGCACACACTTATGTCCACACACAAAACATACATGCACACATGTAGAATGTGATGTAGACGGATGTGCACTCATTAACTGTATCCACGACCATTTTGCTCTCGCGTTTCACTCGATATTCATCATCCCGTTTGGTATGAAAAAAAAAATATTATTTTTTTTTGTTTCTTTTTTTAAACAAAGCGGATTGATGCGAAAAAAACCATTTGTCCATTCACTGCATCATTGTCGCTTCAATGACCGTCTCTCATATATATATTGACGTAAACGAAAATATGTTGAATTGAGGTCACACACCTGACACTTTTGGGTCCATGCCTGTAGGCATCACAGAGGGATATAACAGTACCTCATAACAGCGTTCTTATACCTCAGGAGATATACATATATATATATATATGTATATAACTTCGGTGGATTAAGTCACAAATTTTTGTTTGACTTTTTCCGTGAAAGTAAATAAGCCTATAAGTAAATAAGTAAATCGATAAATAAATAATTATATTATTATAATTAGCCTTTGAAAATTTATTTGTGAGAATTTTTATGTTTATCATATGGAAGTTGTTCATGGGATAGGGTGACAGAATATATGATTGCAAATATGATTTATTCAACACTTCAATATAAAAACATTGAGTAGATGCAAATCATTTTTTGATAGATGAATTTTTTCATCACTTTAGATAATTTCCATTCAATTTATCAATAGTGACAGCGCATATAACACGTCAATCATACGTAAATAAGTAGATTGAAAATATCCTCTATAGGTATATAATAAGATACATATTTTTTTCCACAATGTTACCGTTGAATATCTCATCGAATTCGACTGCCTGTCACGATGCAAGTCATCAACAATGAATGACAAAAAGAAAAATAAAAAGGATAAAAAGAGAAGGAAAAGGAAAAATAAATAAATACAAATCTCTCTGACCATACTCGAAAATACTTGTGTCATATCATGCGAGTTGATCTGTCAAGATCGCATAATATACATACATTTATACCTATAGAAAAATAAGTATTCAATATTTCTATTGAATCCAAAAAAAATTTCATCCCTGAAAAATTCATACGTACACATGTATACATATATAAATTATATATAGATATAATACGTGACGGTAGCAATGCTAAAGGGCTCGTTGCAAGACACGCTCCTTGCACGTTCCCAACACACGCCTCAACATATATATATATATATATATATATATATATATTGTAATCACGGATGGGGCACGTCGAAGACTCGAAAAGGGAAAAAAAATAATACCAGAATGAAATACTCTTTGAGTGGTTTATATACGTGTGTTTGATGCGCGCGAACCATTTCGTACACGCGTGAGACGATGGATTTATATATACGTATGTCTGTAATGCGCGACGAACTATACAAACATATAAATATAGTGGGGTAGTGCGTGGCACTCTCAAGAAGGTGCGTAAGTCCGCATCTGCCCGAGATTCTCACGCGCGACGCATCTGTCTCGAGTTCCCACGCGGAGAAGCCACAACCATGTATGCATGAAAAAGTTTTGTTCACTCTTAAACGTATACACGGTGATGTTGATACACTCGTCTTCACGACAAAATATATTCACTCAGTGAAATGATATTTAGTTGTCCTCATTGAGTTATCTGAACGTGTTTACTCTTTGGACAATATTTTTACAATCATTGTGAGTTGGTTGGGCTTCAACCCAATGTTTTGTCGGATTTCTTCGATTTTTATTTCTTTTATTTATCTGGATCTAGGACGCCCCGCGAATCGACAATGTCTCGTCTCGGAATTATTTTTATTTTACCTCGGTTATACATATATATGTATTTTTCTTATCTCCATGGTGTAACGATTGCCAATGTCAATATTTATGGGGAGAATATTTATAGATACACTATTGGAATAATTTTATTTTTTTCAATAGCCGTTTGTATGCGATCGCATAAATTCTGGTATTTCGCTATACTTCGTTACGTATTTTTTTTTTCTATCTTTTATTATTATTTTTATTGTTTTCATACTGTACAAACATTTTTCGAATGTTTGCATACATTTTCTTTTTTCATTCTTTTGGCATATTACCGTGAAGGATACAGATATACATATATAATAGTTCATGTTTTTGTTTGCGAATTGGTGCAGGTGACTTCCCGCTCTTTTTCTTTCTCCGTTTATTGCATATGTATATGTTTGCACGTGCACGGGGTGTGTATTTGTGTGTGTCTCCGGAGGCAAAGTGATTTAGTTTCTGCTTCATTTTTATTTGTTCATTTATTCATTTTATTTATTTATTTATTTTTTTCTTTCACTGACATTGGGAGTTACTGGTTGCTTTGAAGCAATTTAATAACCACCACCGGTAGCGACCCCTTTCTCGGTTGCATCTATGGTATATACATATACAGGATGATTGAACTTGGAAATAAAAAAAATTAATGTTATTTTCATACATCCATTTATCACTTTATCTTTTATATAAAGGCGAATAGACCAGAAATTTTTACAAATAAAATTGCACATATATAATCACATATATATATATATTTATATAAATAAAAGTATACTTAAATAAAGTAATTAGCATAAAATACCTTGAAGAATTTAAAGTTGTTAAGAGCTTCAAGCAATTTGTGTTATCTTATAATGATATTTTTTCTTTTCTTATTTGATATACACCAGTGTAATTATTGTAATGTTTAAAAAGCCCAAGTCTAATTACTTGCAACTATAATAACCATACCTATCGTATATATATATATATATATGTATATTGCGCTTCAGTATATTTATATACATACACGAACATATATACATTTATTCTCGTTTTACATGTTTATTTTTCATTCGCTCCGCCGGCTAACATAGCGTATAAATTCTCGATCACGTCGATCGCTTCGCGCACGTGTTTCAAACAGCGGTTTATGAGAATCGGCAAGGTTATACATCTCGATAAATATATTAAAAATGTACGTTTTTATACTTTTTTTTTCCTTTTTTTCTCCATCGGAATATCGTTAAAAACATTGCCGATCATTATCATTGAAAAAAGAAACAATAAAAAAAAAGGAACATTTCACTGTATATTGAATGAAATTCCAATTCAAATTATATTCAGCAAATTATACTTCGAGTGAATTGGCAAGAATCTTGGCATCATTTATTTTATTTTATTACATTGTATTACATTATGTTATATTATAGTCTATTAGGTATATTTTTTCCAAAGAGTGAATTGGTGTGGGGTAGACAAAAATAATAAATAAATAATAAGTATAAACGAGCAAAGAATAGCATGGACAAGATGAATTCATGTCTCCCTCTCTGTTCCACTGCAGCTATTTTATATTGTGGTTCAGCAGCTTCCGGTGCATCGCGCCACTTTATAACATCAAGATGAGTATTCACGCAACAAATAAACCATAAGAATATAGCAAACGCAAAAGAAAAAAAACAAAAAAAAAGTAATAAAGTAAAAATACAAGTACGAAACTGGAAAGAAGCGGACGGGGATCACGCGATGATGGTTATATTGGCATGCCACAAAATATAATCGAAATATTTTTATATTCTTCTTTATTTTCGTATATATATATTCTTTTATTTATTTATTTATTTTTCTTTTGTCGCGAATATCATCTTACGTACGTTTGCTGTTTGACATGAATGAAGCGTTTGCGTGTCTCTTTGCTGTCTTATGTGCGATGTCTTCTCGCATACAATGATCAAACTTCTTCTCTTTTTACGTAATTGAGTCCTTTGTAATATTGGTACCTGCCACTTTATATATTCATACACACATATATTTATCCCAAAATTCTCGGCATATTTCATTTTTTTTTTTTCACATGCACGCAATTCGTTATAAAGACATTTCACAAGATATTTATTCTCTCCTGTATTTATAAGAATTCTTCATTAATACCCATCAATATATATATATATATATATATATATTCACAAACTCTTCTGGTCTACACTTTTGTTTTTTTTTTTTGGTCATATTTCCAATTATCTATCAAATATATTCCATTATTTTTCATTAAAATCCTTAGAAATAAATTGCTACATTAATTTTGCTAGAAAAAAAAAATAATTTATTGTGAGATAAATGAGATTGAGGATAAGAATTATGATTATAAATATATATGTATATATATATATATATATATATGGTTTTGCGCTTGGTAAATTAATCGATTAAATTAACGAGATCCCTCAGTAAATTTATTGATCAAGGAGAAACTAAATCGTATTTACGAGGAGTCCGGCGCGCTGCAACTGCGCATTATGAATAGTTATATACATGGATATATATATGAATATATGTATATCAGATTGTAGAGGCCGTAAGACACGTCCACGCGACTGCACGCTCGACCGACGCTCACTCATGTAAAACCCAGAGGCCCCCTAGGAACACATCCAATGTGTTTTATTACACAAGCATGCGCTAGGCACGAGTAGGGCGCGAGCGCGTTGCCATTCTATATTCATCTCTATGATCATCATCATCATCACCATTTTCTTGAACGACTTGCCGTTGTCATGTGTATATATATTTTTTTTACATTCTCAGACGCTTATATATATATATGTATTTAATCGTTTGCATTTGTATTATTCAAAGAAGAACCGCGGAAAAAGCATTGACGCTTCGCCGCATATTCCATGAAACATTAATTCCCTCAATTTAAAAATATTTTCTTTTCATTTGTTCTTTTTTTTTTTTTCGTTTCTCAATTCGAAGAAACATTTTATTACTAATATCTTTCCCGAATTTTTTTCCCACTTCATAAAAAGTGAAGACATAAATTATCACAATATATATATATATATGCAAGAATAATAAATGAATTAGTATTTATGTACGTATAAACAAGTTTTTTCGTCGATAAAAATATTTCATGAGGAATATTTACAAGTGTCTGTGCCGGAAGGTGTTGGCAATTTTTTTTTTTTGCCTTACAATTTCTTTCGCGGAATTTCCATTTTCATTCGCGTTTTATTTTCTTGCGCGTGTATTTTTTTCATGGAAAACAAGTTATTGTAACAGCGGGATATAATGTTATACCGATATGTTTGCACATGTACGTACATAATAGATTGACGTCTATGGTTGTGCACATAAAATGAAACAAGACAGAGAGTGAATTAAACACGCGTGTGTACAGTGGTTCTAAACGCACGCGTCAAGCACACGCCGACCCCGCCGACCCCGTCGACTCTCAAATACTTGCACGTCCAAAAACACAAATGCTTTTACATGTACCTGTATTTATACATTTATATATATATCGATATATGTATATTTATATATGGATAAAGTATATACAATACACGTAATACAAAATGTTATGTATACGTTTTCAAAGAGTCTTGTGTATAGTGATGTATGTACATGTACGTATGGATGTATAGAAGCGGTTGGTATTATATCGTATCGGATCGGGGCCGTGGGAATGAGCTCTGTGCGGTGTGCGCGCCAATCGATATATATCGCAAAGCCACACGGCACGAGCGACGTCGGCGCGACAAGCGGCCACCTCGCGTGTGCCTTCGCGTGCTACATATACAGTATGAAGTGAGAGACAAATACAAAACGTGTGTGCGGATGACTCTCTCGCTCTTAAGCGTACATGAACCCGCGCACATACTCTTCTATTATATTTATATAGTTATATATGTGTGTGCGTGTATGTAGTTTATAAACTGGCGATGAATGCGACGCACCTCGTATCGTCGCCTCTTGACTTTTACTATGATGGTGAATATTCCTGGCCGCTCTATCATTACGTCTGCTTCACACTCCTATTTACAATAGTATTGCACATTGTTATATGTTGTGTGTGTATTAATGACGATGGCAGAATTTCAACGTAGGAATTCACGTTTTGACGACGAAAGTGAATTTATTTAACGGATTATTATTATTATTATTATATATATTTTTCGTTCTTTAAATAAATTATAGTTGCGTTCAGTGACAGGTTTATTGATGATAAATACTCATTAGCAGAATGTTGAAAAGAGTTAGAATTATAATTTAAAATCAATCTTGTTTTTTATAGGAATTTAACGGTGATGTTAAAAAAAAGTATTTTTTTTTTAATGATACACGTTAAATTAATGATATTCAAAGTGCCGGGCGTATTTTTCTTTGAAAGTGGGTTACACTCACTTGCTATACATTATGTATATATTTACTATCGACGCGACTACTGAAATCCTGAGCTGTTTCTTATATTATGTTATTTTATTATTTATTATTATTTTTCTTAATTTATTTTTATTTTATTATTATTATTTTTCGTTATACCTCCATTGCGAAAACCACATCTGGCATTGGCGCATGAATTTATCACTAAGTGATTTACGAAGAAAGTTTCACGACTCAAAAATTTCGATAATATCCATAATTATCATGATCATTAATCTCATGATTGCAATTTGCAATCAAGAGACCATATTTTTTCTCTCTTTTTATATTCCCTCGTACTCATACAAATATATATATATATATATATATCAATTTTTTTTATGAATATAAAAGGACAGGAAAAAAAATGATATCATGAATGAATTCATCTCATCGATTTAGCTGTCAATTGAGAAAGTGAAAAGTCTATATACGGCATGCACATGTACACTTCCATGATATATTCCATTGCTGTATTGAATCGTTTAATTAGCAATGTAAAGCGTGACACGATGTTTTTGCATGTCATTCAATGTTTTCAATCAATTTTTTTTTTTTTCTTGTTTTTTTTCAATATCCTCCATATAGACCTGCTACAAGTAAACAGAATATATTTTGTATTTCATTTGAAGAAAAAAATTCTAGGACTCTACTATGAAAATTTACAGCGTGCGACATCTAGGTCATACCAGTTGAATTTCTTAGATAAATTTTATCGCCTCGTGGCGGGAATATTGCAGCTGTTTTCGCATTGACACAATTTCGCGCCGGTTTCATTCACAGCAGAATGAGGAAAAAATAAAAAATGAATAAAAGTAACACCAACTACTAACAATATTTATATATGAAAATTATTAAATTCTCTATTAATTTTTTTTCCAATCAATAAATATTAACAATAGTATTTATTATTATCACCATTATTATTATTATTATTATTATTATTATTATTATTATTATTATTTCTATTATTTCTATATTGAGAATGTATTGAATTGATTTTTATATACAAGTGGATTAAGACATTATCAAATTATGAACGGTGCACATGAGTGTTAAATAAATATGACAAATGTGTACAATTAACCCTATCGTCAATTCACCCTTAAAATATTCACCCTCTGTCACTTAATTCTATTATGATTCGCGGACAGGGTCAGTGGTTGGCACTGTTCAATATCTTTTATTATTTTAGACAGATGTATATATACATATGGTGAATATTCGTTCATCCCATGTGTTACCCATGGAAAATCAAGTGAATTTACTCATAACCCCCTCGCCCCATTTTTCACTCTCTCGCTCTCGATATCATTCATTCTCAATCTCATATATATATATATATACATGTAAATTGCACATGTGCATGTCGCATATGGACCGCACGTGTCTACATTGTAAACGATTCCGCGATCAATGTCGCTTCAAACTATCCAAAAATTTTCTATACATTCACATATATATATATATATATATATATATCCATTGTCGATAAAAATATCGTGAGATATTTTGCAAAATTTCAAGCGCCCTTAAAAACAACTCTACCATTACTATTATCATCACCACAACAACAACCATCGAATCAAAAGTGTGCGCCATTCCACTATCAGCTGCTACGACCTTCTGTCAAATATTTTCTTATTGTTTTTTTTTTATTTTTTATTTTATTGAAAGTAGAGCTATGGGTTTATTTGTTCTCTATTATTTTTGATTTTTTTTTTTTCATCCGTTGTGAAATATTATTGAGGACTTTCGAATACAATTCGATAGGAAACTTTTGGCGGGATATTTTTGGAAAGTCAGTTAAGGTTATGGGAGGTCTGACGATGTGACTGGAGTTTTAAGGGACTGTTTGAAACGACTAACACCCTAAAATTGCCTTTGCCGCCAAGTAACTCTCCCCAGGTAAGCCACACCGGTCGCTTTTTTTTTTTTTTTTATTACCAACGGCTCTCAAGGCATTGTCGAAAAATCGGTTGTGGAATATATATGTAATTATAGAGGGGTAACGAATTTAAAGAACCGTTAGGAGCTTGTGCACATTTTACTTTTAACAATAATAAAAATGTTTAGTGTTGAATTAAATTTATGAACGATTGAATGAGAAAATTGAAAATGAATCAAATCATTTGGGTAGCGTTAGCCGGAATATTTTGAAAATTATTAAAGGATTGTAGGTTATTAATTACCAATTAATTGAATCATAAGGCAGTGAGGTGTATGTTTATAAATTGTAATATTTATTATTAAAAAAATTGGAAGACGTTGGATCATATGTAAAATTTCAATTGATCAACACAATCAATCAATTGTTTAAAGTTGATATCACAAAATAATTGTTTTGTCGTTTCATTTAAAATTAAAATATCTATAGTATATAAATATATGTATATATACATAGGTACAGATATCACAACATGCAATTAATTATTGTCGCATTGAGAAAAAATTCTTTTCATTCTTTCTATTATCTCAATTAACTTGTGTGCGACAAAACAAAAATGAATAGTGTCAAAATGAAAAAAAAAAAATTTGAGCAATTGTCAAGAAAAAAAAAAAATATACATCTAAACTATTGATCACAGTTTTCTCGTTTCAATATGACTTAAAATTAATTGTTTAAATGTAATTATTATTATTTTGTTCTTTTTTTTTGTTTGTATCTGTTGTTGGTCCAGTTGTTTGGTTGATGTTGTCAATGCCCTTGGTCTCAATACAATTGTTGAGAGGCGAATGACTTCCTCAATTTGGCCTTGTCCTCAATTAAGGAATTGTTTGCGCGCCAAATTAGTATATATATATATATATAATCGAACTGGTTATGCGATGTTGTCATCTCCACCCTTTTTCCCACTGTTGGTCAAATCATTGGCTTATGGTGTATCCAGTTGACTTAATAGCAGCTCAATACAGGTGAATCTCGTTCTATATTTGACGTTGTTCTCCACGAAGTCCATCCGTGGTTGTATACAGTCAGAGAGGTAGATATAGCGGTGCAGCAGCACATGCCCAATGTGGCAAACCGGATTCCACGTGTAGTTCAAGCAACCTGCATCTCCGGCAATTGATTCTGCGAGAATGCACGTTCCTTATAGCAAAGATCACTGTCAGCCAATGCCAGTGTTGTCCAATAGAAGTCACCGGCATGTGTGTGTGCAAAATGTACAGGCACATAACACTGTCCAGGAACAACTGGCACAACGGTCATCTGTCCGTCAAGACACACAGTGATTGCGGCACCTTCTTCGGCATTCTCAAGATCAGCTAGAAGACGCTGTTCAAGTGCTTCATTGCAATTATTTTGATTGTCAACTTCCTCAGTGAATATTTCGGTTTGTGCCACAGCATTCTCATGATTCTTCGTTGTGAGTTTGTAGCTCTTCTTCAATAAACGTAGCAGTGGTTTCAACAGCTTTCTCACACGTCGACTGCCATTCTTCGCCTTCTTATTATTGATGTTGATATTGTTGTTGTTGTGGTGGTGGTTGTTATTGTTGTTGTTTCCCGCCATCTTCATGTTGTACAAGTTGTCATTCAACTCGTTCTCGTAATCAAACACGTGGCTCATGATTACTGCCATATTTGTTTGATATTTTTTTTTTTTTAATGTGAAATACGATGTCACACGAGTATATGATTGATAATTAGTAAGCACTCCGCGAATTAATAAATACACGAAGATTTGACAAATTAAATGGTGAACTCTTCGTGTTTTGTTAAATGTAATTGAAGCGTTCAAGACGTAAAGAGTATTTTATTTTTCTCTGTGTTACTTGTGATGCTTTGACTCAATGCGCTAGTGAGCGAATGATGCTTGGAACCAGCAACCCCGAGGCTTTTATAGCCGAGTGTTGGGCATACGAGGCAGGGTGACAGAGTGGGGAAGGCAGGTGCACTCTGGCTGTGGGAACTTTGAGAATTCGGAGCTTCCCACGTCGGGGTCCACGCCGACCATCTGCCATTCTCTTCTACACCCTAACCTAACCCATCCGTACAACCCTGGAGCCACCTCGAGCGTTTCGATCCCCCTCGGCCACCCTCGCCGCCTATATTCTTTCACAATGAGGGGGTCTTTCTTGGCTTTGACCCACACCTACATGCATATACGTGTACAGATATGCGAAGATATGTGTTTGCTTATATATATATATATATATATGTAGTTATAGAGCTGTATATGTTTATGTAGGTATATAGATCTCTGGTTTCCCGCCACCGTCTTCGCTTTGGTATATTGAAGAGGGTCTTCATAGAAGATTGGATAGAAGAAAGCCAACGATATGGCGGGGGTTGTGCGAGATTTATTTTTTTCAGGTTCAAACCTGCACGAACTTGTTTCGATACATCTTGCAGGATTCATATTCTTGATTCTTTCTTACCATTTCCGCTTTTTCATCGTTGCACTATATTGCGTCAGATTCATGTTTGTAGTCATATAATGAAGGGAATATGAAGGACATTTGTCTAATATATTACAAGTATTATTTTTATTGTTCATTGTTTTTTTCTTTACCTTTGTTTTTCCTAGTGTTCGTTGGCGAATTTTAAATTGCAAATATGTTAACCAATCGTTGCATATCATTACACACATATAGTTGTTATTGTTGTTGTTATTAGAGATTTTTTTTTCTTGTTTGCTCCCCTTCAAATTTGAAAACCCTATGCGTAGATACGAGGAATGTTTGTCTCCGCATGGAGTCTCGTAGTGATTTGGGGTTTTGATCTTTGGCATTTACTCGCACACGTCAGGATATGTCACGGAACAAACGTCCCATATCTTGACGTACATATTTATACATATATATATATATATATATATATATATATATGCACGTGGCATATCTTCCACACACTTTTTTTTTACACCCATTAACTTTCACTCATTTTTTTTCTTAACCTTACCCTCATTTATTTTTCTGAACGACCTCTACTAAAATCCCTCTAATCTACGCAGACATTTCACATACATATTCTTGACACCCGTAAAAACTCCTATTTACATATACCAATTCTCCTTCATCCCCTGTATAACGTCACACACATGTGGTCAATTTTCCCGCCACATTTTTCATGTTGGAAAATTTTACAATTTCTACATTTCACAATTTACACATTTGTATTAAAAATATTTGAATGAATTTTTGTATAAGGATTGGATGAAATTTATTCATTAATATACATATATATATATAGATATGAATATATGTGCACCTGAACACTACAAAATAATGGATAAATTTTCAACCTGCCGGGGGTCACATCTCCCCTGCAAAAATTCATCTCTTATTTCTCCGGACCCCTCATTTCACAGACTAAAAACACACACATATATATAATACATAGATATATATAGACATAGTAGAACCTTTAGATGAGGATAGACATGAAACACGAAATATTAGTTCCTATCCCAAGGTAAATTGATGTTGAAATTCCTCTCGTCTCGGAAACCAACACAAACACATTATTGGTAGGTCCCGAAGGTTATAGTGCTTT
>CAJUYH010004057.1:0-28977 GCA_910591685.1 Galerucella tenella | reverse complement strand
GTGTTAAAAGTGATTTTATTTTGTTCGTGAAATTGTTCAATTCGCTCCGCTCATTTCACAAACGTTTTCACTCACAAAATAAAACCTCACTTTTAACACTCATATCATAAATAACTATTTATTAATTTAAAAGTAAGTTATCAATTATCTCCATTTTTTAAAAACATAATATTTGAGGTTATTTATTTAAAAAATAATGATTAGTTTTCCATCTATCTAAAGTATACTTTATACTTTATAAATCATTTTTTTCATTCTGTTTCAGAACTTTGAGAAGCATTCAGAATTGTCCTCAGCTCCTATTAATTTGGATTTTCATTTATTTTTTAAGAAAGTTTTCAATTATTTCCATTTTTCTCAAACATAATATTTGAGGTTATGTATTTAAAAAATAATCAGCCGTTTAGTTTTCCGTCCGTATAAAAGTATATTTTATACCTAACAAATCCCTTTTTTTCATTCTGTTCCAGAACTTTGAGAAGCATTCAGAGTTGTCCTCAGCTCCTATTGATTTGGATTTTTATTAATTTTAAAGTTATCAATTATTTTCATTAACGTAATATTTGAGGCTATATATTTGGAAAAATAGTTAGCCGCTTAGTTTCCCATCAGTCTAAAAAGTACTTCACACCTATTAATAATCATTTTTTTCATTCTGTTTCAGAACTTTGAAGCGTTTAGGATTATCCTCAGCTCCTTTTAATTTGGATTTTCATTAATTTTCAAGTGAGTTATCAATTGTTCTAATTTTTCTCAAACATAATATTTAAGGTTATATATTTTGAAAAAATATCAACCGTTCAGTTTTCTATATACCTAATATATTTCAATAATTATTTATTTTATTTTATTTCGGAACTTTGAGAAGCATTCAATCATCCGATAGCTCTTCCTATTTAGAAAGTTTTTAATTTATTTAAAAGTAAGTTATCAATTTTTTTCATTAACATAATATTTGAGGTTACGTATTCAAAAACTAATTAAACGTTCAGTTTTCCATAAAAAATAGGATATAATTATTTTTTTTTTCAGAATTGCTCAATTCACTGATTTAGTGAAATTTATAGCTACATTGTTGGGATTGGTGACCCCAAATAATGATAGAAAAATACGTGAGGGACTGGTTGAATGTCATAAAGGGATTGAAAGAATTCGAAATGCATTGAGGAGTGCAAAGACGATGGGGGAAAAACAGCATTTGGAGGCATGTTTAAGAAATATAAAATCCATGAGGCAACAATTTAAAGCGGCTCAAAAGAAGGGGGCTGGGCTTTCCCCTAGAAAAGCGATTCCTTCAGATCGAGTAAGATGGGAAGATAGTGAATCTACCTTCAACTCACGAATAAGAACGGGGGTAATTTCAAACTTAAAACATAAGGATCCAAAATCATTTCTCGTTGACGCTAAATCAACATTTAAAAATAAGATTCGGGAAGCTCTTAAGCAGGATGCTGCGGTTAAGGTTAATACCATATTTTGTGGGGAGTTTATAGTAGTAAAGGGAGATAGTGTACAGACTGAGTACAAGTACTTTACTACATCGAACTCACCAATATATAGAGACACCAAATTAGATGAGTGGTTTGACACCGAGGTTAATGCTCCCATTATGAATGAATTAGAAGAGTTCCAAGAGCGTGACTCAGGCTGGGCTCTCAGGAAAGTTATAAATTTGGGAGTTAATATCAATAAGTACACCCCTCAGCTTGGTTCTTAATATATTGAGTTGCCGGAGCAGATCAAGCGTTTTTGAGGTCATCATTCTAGTAAGTTATAAAAGCAAATGGTTAAACAGACTTTAGGTTTAATAAATTCCCATACGATGTTAAAATTATACAAGTTCGACATTACGCTGCAGATGGAGAGGTTTTAGTTAATGGTATATCATTCAAATTCAATGAAATTAGTGGTAATAATTTTAAGAAAGGTGATAAAATCCTATTTAAATTGGGTACACCTTCTTCTATTTGCATTGAATTTATAGTGCAGTGTCCAATAAAGAAAGATGAGTAAAGCAAAAGTTGTGAATGAATTAGATGAACCGGCAAGAATCAATTATAAAAGAAGACATGTTGTAATTAAAAGGATTACATGATTTGATACAAGCTGATTTGGCTATTATAACTCCCTATTCAAAAAAACTAATAGGGGTTACAATTATATCTTAGTTGTAATCAATGCACGACCCTACCCAATATTGTCAACAAAATATAATAATACAAGACATTCCACTACAGGTGCCATTCCCAGTGAAATGAATGAGAAAAATGTAAAGTATATTACTGCATATAATCACCTGAAAACTATTGATCCAAGATCATCAAATTTTAAAAAAGGAGATTTTGTTCGAATTAGCAAGTATAGACATGTCTTTAAGAAGGGTTATACTCCAAATTGGACTGCTGAAGTTTTCAAAATAAAGAAGGTGAAACTTACTAATCCAACAACTTACATACTGGAAGATGATAAGAACGAAGAAATACAAGGAGGATTTTACAGGGAGGAATTGCAAAAAGTTAAATATCCTGATGTGTATTTAATAGAGAGGGTTTTGAAACGAAAAGGTGATCGGTTATTAGTAAAATGGCTTGGGATGGATTCTAAATCATGGATAAATAAAAATAGCATTGTTTAAAATTATTATTTTTAATGTTAAATAAAATTATATAAACTGATTGACAATTTATTTACACATTTAAATTCTTAATTTTATCATAAACCTTACATCTATGTCTTATATCTAATATTGCATCTATAATTTTGGAAATTTTAATAATTCGTTGCATAAACCGTAGTCGGTCACATGCGGCAATGATCCATAATGATCCTTGTCTCGCTTGTTGATATGCATATTTCCAAGTAACTAATAAATGAATTTTATTTCTTGTTTCATCAAAGTGAATAGTTTTCTTTACTTCTATTGTATGTTGTCTATTCTTCATATTTCATAGCTGTAAATCTTCATCTTTAAGTAACTGAGGATATCTATATATTACTTCTAATGCGATAGCGTATGTCTCATTATTTAAATGTTTTAATGGTTCAATTATATTCAAGGCTGTAGTTACTGGATCGGTGGAATCTTTTATTCCCATTTGTAAAATTTTCAGTGAACTAGCAAATTGTAAATTTTTCAAGTCTGTTAATCTATTTTCAATGAGTGGTGACATTTTCCATAACATTGAAGTAGTATCAGCTCTTAGATAAATAGAAGAATCACCCTTATAAATTTTCACAACATTCCCAAATGATAATCGTTTAAATATTAAATCAAATTTACCCATATC
The DNA here is from genome assembly GCA_910591685.1 of Galerucella tenella. Lineage (NCBI taxonomy): Eukaryota > Metazoa > Arthropoda > Insecta > Coleoptera > Chrysomelidae > Galerucella > Galerucella tenella. Next base: position 25,690 of record CAJUYH010004057.1, on the reverse strand, counting down.
TAACGGTTCCATATTCTTATTGTTTGTTGATCTAAATAAAAAGTCATCAATATCATTTCTACACGATAAAAAAATGTTCCATTCCTGTGGACTGAATATAAAATAGGTATTTTTGGTTCCAAATATCCCAACACATGGATCATAATTTAAATAGGGTGATAAGCCAATCATAACATATTTTGTTTTATATGTATTTAGAGATAATTGTCGTTCTCCCAAAAATATATTATCTTGCAATTGGTTAATATGAACCATTTTTTAATTCTATTACGATCGCTATTAGAATAATTTAAAGATATTTTCTGGTCAAAATCTGGAAAAAAATTCAAATATTTTAAATTACATCATACGAGAAATGGTAAAAATCCCCCCCCACTCTAAAATCAAAAATTATAAACGTTGAAAAAATAATTGAATCTAAACAGTATGTGATAAACTTCTAAAGTGAATTAAATAAAACAATGAATGATCAGCATCTAGAAATATGTATTTGTCCAATGAAGGACCATTGGCTATATAAGCGACGATTATATCAGTTTAATGAAGAAGAACTTGAGAAGTTTCCATTGGATTATTTAATTCAAAAGGCGCAACCACTTGAGTTATTATATGCATGGAATAAATTACCAAGAGCATATCGAGATAATTTTGATTTACAAATTCAACTGCCTTGTTTTATACATTACAATCGTCCTGACTGGCAAACTCACATCGATGGACCACCTACATCACAGTCAAGATGTCATTTATGTAACTTAACTATTGAACAAATACATGTTTGATGAAAATAAAATCTAATATACTATGTTTTTTTTTCTATAAAAGTTACTTTTTTCAATGTTTCATAGTTCATTAATTTTATTGATCTGTTTTCAGTTTCACATTAATTGCATAATGTGGTCTATCATAACTATAAAAATATAACTTACCAATTAAATTTCAATAATTTCAAATGATGCCATCGGATTTGGTTTACCAATCTCTACTTCTCCTCTAAATACTAAGGCGTATTTTCCCTATTTGAAAAATTGTATAAACGGTTTATACTCTTTTGTCACCCTCAACGGAAGGAATGTCACTTCTTTTTCCAGCTCCAATAATACCGATTCCCCAAATTTGCTGTGTACTAATTTTACACCAATAATTTTTTTAGGTTCCCCTAATTTTAAATCATTCAATTTTATTATGGGCTTCGGATCTTTTTCTAGAAGAGAAGAAGAATTTATCGCTTTTAAATACATTACACTAAAAATAATAATAATAATATAATTTAACTATAATAACTTCCAAGTAAAATGTCTCACCTGTTGTTTATTGAAGGTTGATGGTGTGATCAAAAACTAGAAACAAATGAATTTCATAGGAAAATCCTGAGCTTAAATACAAAATGAATCTAATTTTTAAGATGTTTCACCTTCAAGAGAAACTATCTAAAATGACCTTAATAATAATTACACTATTACGTCTCGACTGCATTCCTCTGGCGGATTTTTAATAAGAAAGTATTGAAAGTATATTCATAATTAATATTCACCATATACTGAGTGTTAGGATATTTTTTATTTAACATATTATAGTTAGATTAAAAATATCATTTGGAGTAATTGGTTTTAAAACACCTTGTACCATTATAATTAAAAGAATAGTGGTATGTTTATCACGTTTTCCATTATTTTTTGCGCTCTGATAAAAGAATGTTTACTGAACGTTAAGGCTATTCAAACATCGTTTTGAAAATTCTATTCATCAACTTTTACATAAAGATTTGAAAACAAAGATACTAATATTAGGTATACATATCATGACAAAACTGGAGAATGTTCTTTATACTCTTATGAAACACCCTGTATAGACGTATCTATACGGTTAATGTCACCTGATTTTTTCTATGTACTCTATGAGACCTAGATACCCTTTTTAACGATATGTAAAGTAACTTTATGAGAATGTTTCTCTTGACGTTAATGTCTTTTCAGCGTTAGTTGATTAACTATAGCACTCTGTATATAAAAGAATACTAGAGGTCAACGATATTCCACTTATCATAATTTAAATTTTCAATATACCTATGTAGACTTAAGTCTATTTTCAAACCACTCTTTTCTTTATACCTTTATTTTAATCCAACACTTATGAGTGCGAATAGCTATGTTCGTTAGACGCTTGGTTTCAGACGCGAAGGTTGATGGTTCGTGTCCGGACTCTGGTGAAAATTTTTTCAGAGTGGTCATTTGGGTGGGCCAATGGGGGATGGGTAAGTGTGATATTTGGGTGGGCCAATGGGGATTTGGGGATGGCTAAGTGGGGGATGGGTCAATGGGGATGGGATGGGCCAATGGGGAATGGGTCAATGGGGATTTAGGATGGATATTTGGGGATCCTTAATGGACATTTCGGTGGTCCTTTGGGGTCTGGGTGGTTGCGTTAAGGCCTTTGAGACGTCGTGGGGGATGGGGGGTGAATGGGAATTTTTTCACTATTTTATTCGTCACCCCTATGACGTCACCTATCTAACGTAGCACATGCGCAGATTGAGATTTACCCCCACTCCAAAATGAACCAATTTCTGTGTTTTTGAACCTTAGATTTTCTTATGGAGAATACCATGTTAAAATCGCGAAAATGGTCCCGTACTGTCATAGCATAATTACTGTACTGTTAATATTCATATAAATAAATAAGTAAATAAGACTAGTTTTCATAAAATAACTTATTTAATACTATAGAAAACAAAACTAAGGATGTGGAAAAACAAAAATGTAACGTTAGCGAGCAATCAACGTGTATTTCCCCGTCTTCGTGTTGCCAGAACACGAGCCGATAATATCGTGTTTACACAAATACGCTGACTTTCCATGTAATCCTTTCATTTGATTCAATTCGTCGAAAATTTCGAGCAATTATTCACAAGCAAATACGGAAAAGAGCATTTGGAATTACCATTCGAATTAAGACAATTTTAACGTGACTGCTTCGATTAAACGTGTAAAATGGGGGAAACAAGTGAGATTTAAAACTAAATCTAAACAACAAAATGAACATATTGTCATAAATTCTTCTCGGGCTGGTAGTATGTAGTAGCAGACCACTGGAACTATTAAGAGTAGATAACTATCAAGCTTCTCAGTGAGTATCTGTATCTGTAGAGAGGGAGGGTTAGTGCAGGCTCACAGCACTTAGGCCACATGTGACCCATTGTACATCCTCCCGAAAAGTTGTCCTCCTAGGTTATCGTCCATCCTGTCATTCTCAGGAAGGTGGACAGGTCACTAGGAGACATCTCCTTTATATCGGCAGGTGTAGGCCAAGACTCACCGAACACACACTCTCTTATTGACGATAACTCGCGTAAGACAGTTTCTTCTTCCTGTTCACACATCCTGCATAGAGGTGTGTCCACTAGCTCCAAAGTATGGAGGTTTTTCCTTACTTGACAGTGACCAGTCAGAAATCCTCCTGTTGAACGTAGGTTTTCCTGGTCATCGTCAAATATTTCTTCGGCGCCAGCTTCCCAGGGTCGCCCAAGGTGATCCTGGCAAGACTGCATCTTTGATCCCATCCCAACTCTTAAGGGATTGAGCATGAGTGTAACGTTTGGCTAGTTCCGCAATTGGTCGAAGTCGTTAGGCCGTAGGTGTCACTGGGTCCTAAAATTTTCAGTCCAGCCGCTTCCCTGGCTGAAGAATCGGCAATGCAATTACCTTCACTTCTGTCGTGCTCTTTAACCCACCTCAGGATAATACTGTTATCTGTCGAGGCGTTAGCTAAATCTTGGTGGCACTCTAGTACTAGCCCCGATATAACACGTTGTCTGTTCAAGGCTAATTGGGCTTGTCTACTATCAGTGCAGATTGTTATGCTTTTACCCGAAAATCATTTTCTGGTTAGTTCTTTTGTGGCAGTTGAGATACCTCTTAGTTCTGTTTGAACCACACTGGTATTGTTTCCTATTCACCACTCAACTCCACATCTTGAGCCTTCTTTAATTTTTAAGCCATCTGTGTATATGCGTTTTTGCATTTGCAGTATCTGGCTCTGTGTTCTGTTTTATTCGTATTTTGTAGGGTTTATTAAACACAAACCTGGGTTCAATTGAATCATTAGCTGCCTGCAGCAGAGGTAGCGGAGTAAGCGCTTCTGGTTTCTCTTCAATACGAATAATTCTTTCGCCTTTCTTAGTGAGTATCTATGGTCAGTATCACCAGCGTTTTTACCTGTAAGGGAAAAAAAACTATTGTAACAAACTTACCAGGTGGTTCCCCTGTATCGATAACCACTCCATCGACACTGGGTCCAAAAGCAAAGGCAAATTCTGGTTGATGCAAAATTGGGGTCGACAACAATAACTCCACGGGTTTTTCTCGAAGGCACTTGAGTAAATGAGGATGTGGCAGTTCTGGTGAACAGTTGGCGTGAATCGCTACTTGCGCAGCAAATCTGGAAGGGTCCTGAATAAGAGCCCACGGTGATAAAGCTGAGCCTGACATTAAGATGGCGCGATGGAACAGTACGCCTGAAACAAATTTACATATATTTAATATTATTTTTGTACGTACAATCAGAGACAACTCTGAGATGCACGAGTGCTTGGGAAAATTGATCTGGTAAGATACATTGAAACTGCATAAATTTTCTTTGTACAATTGCTTGCGGGCAGGTGGTGGTAGTAGAACGCTCTGTAGGTCGCGCTCTTGTCTAGGAAGGAACCATACCATGTAGTAATAAATAAGAGAGATGTTAAACGTGTAGCGTTTTGTGGCACAAAGTTACCTAGGCTACCGGTATGAACTAGCATTCAAGACGCGCGCTTTTTAAATTTGCAAGCTTTTAACATACGCGTAATATTGTAGAGTATTTGCAATTGAGCGATTTTGCAGTTCAATATTTGTTTTTCAGTCTTTCAAGTCAAGTCTTCAAATACTAAGAAATAACATTATTGTGCTAAATCATTCAGCTGCAAATATTGTATTAGCATATAGGTAATATTATAGAAGAATAAAAAACCCTTTGCAAGTGATAAAATGTTGTTCAATTCAACATCTTTCATACAATGAAATATCCAAAATAACACACAAAAACAGTCAATATCTAAATCTGAATTGGGATGGAAATTGGACTAAGTTTAGAAAGGAGGTGCAAGTTTTGTCAATCTAAATGAGTCAGAGAAATTATTTTTAAGGAAGTGATCTTCACGCAAATAACACCTTTTATTTTTAATATGAATTTGTTTAATATCTAGATCAGGAAACTTAAAACTTCTTATATAAATAATTTTTTAGTTATTCAATTAACGTACCCCTTTAAACAATTTGGCATCTTGAGGCACACACCAATATTACAGAGCAAGCACACAAATACAGTGTTCAAAGTATTAAAGCACTTTTTTCACACAAGTACTAGGTACCTACAATTACATCAATATATATCTGGTAAATACATATTATTTTGGTTTGGGTTACAAATTTTTGGTAATCCTTCGTTCCTGACTGCAAAAAAAACGATAAAATGAAAAATAATGTTATCATTATTCCACGAAAACCCAACCTCAAACGCTAGTCTCCATGCTCAAACGTTTAGAGTGAATTTTTTTTTCAACTTACCTATGATAAGTGATGATAAATGCTGTGATAATAGTAGGTACCAATGATAAAGATAATTAATTCCTTCGCAGAGCGGCCAATGAGTAGATTAAATAAAAATAAATTCAAAAATGACCATGACTAACCTCAAATTAAAATAATACTAAAAATGAAGTTTTGTGTATAAGGAGGCGGGGTTTGTTAGTTCGGTTAGTTGCTGTAAAGCGCCATGCGCAGCTGGATGCGCACAAACTTTGTTCCACTTTTCTCCATATGATTTAAAACCTCTCATTTATTACTCTATGAACCATCCCTACCTCTGTATGAATATGTGCGTCATCTACTCGCACCTTACAACAAAATGGATCAATTGAGTATTGTAGTTAGGGAGGCGAGGGCGCTGAATGGCGACATTTTAGAGTGGCGTTGAGACCTATTAAAATCGAAAGAAAAAGTAATTTTGAAAAGAAAAGCTTGTATGGTAAAAATCATTTTAGCGGTTAACGGTTTTTCAAAAATGTTAAAAAAAAACAGTTATAGTTTGTTCAACCATCCTTTGCCGTTATGTCATAATCGGTGACGTATTCTGCTGTTTTACGTATGTCTTATATTTGTTGAATGTTATTTTACACTTAACCTCAAAATTAAAATCAATGGCATATTATGTTAAGAATTGTTCTCAAAATATGACAACTGTCGGATATTCAAACCACGTATGCCCCAAGTGCCTCTGATAACAACGGTACTAATCTGCCGGCTTGCGTGGTGGTCAAAATCCATTTCCTTGTGTTGTCTGAGCAATTGACTGCACCCATATAAAGATTTTGTTAATAGAAATCGTAAGGGCTGATTTTCCATCAATGTGCAACTGATTGGTGATATGAAATTGAAAATTCCAGATATAGTAGCAAGCTATCCGGGATTTGATAGGCAACATGTGCACAAACCACTTAATGACACCACTGGGTAACTCCTTAACACAATCCCAAAATAATTATCAAAACTCACATATTAGTATCTACTAGAAATGATATTGAAATACTGTTCGGAATTTGGAAACGACGCTCTCCTGTTTTATCTGTGATAATGCAAATATAGGTTGAAAATGTATTAATGGTAATCATTGGCACATGGTTGGTGCAACCGGGCATAACTATTGCAAATTGGAATTTTTCTTGCACTTGTGCATCTCAGGGTCGTATCTGGTGCAATGTACAAGATGGAAAATAGTCGCCCTACTACTTTAAGCACTCAAACTCTCCTTCTACTAAATTTTAAAGTGTGGCACTCAAAAAATACAAACACGTAATGGCGCAATTGAACCGTCCCGTCGCAAAAATTCAAATCTTGTCGCAAACGGCGTTCTCAACATCGTTAGTTTTAATTTAGTCTTCCTACGTGTTTGCTGGAAAACACAATTTAACGACAATTTCCCATTCTAAACAATTTCAATTGCCCTATTTAAAAATCGTTGTTGCTTCTGTTAGAGCAAAACTGCCTATTAACATAATAAAACCATTCATTTTTATATAACCGAGCGGATTTAACAACTAAGAAAAATTAACTGCACAAGTGGTGACTCGAAAATACGATTAATAAATGAATGGATGGGGCCGTTAGCGTTTATCTTGAGAATTCATCGAGAACGAGGTCCAGAGGAGGTTTATTTTATGACAATAATTTCAAATGAGAATCTAAATGGTCAAGAAGTTAAATTTAATTTCAAATGCAGTGACTGAGAATAGAATTAATTGAATTGAAAAGAATATATTAAAAGTTGAGGATGGGAATAATAATTTTCTACCTCTTGTAATCTTCCACCCACCCACCAACGATCAATTGTTGGAGATTTAATTGATCGCCGGCTAAAAGGAAGCAAGCCCGTCAACCATGTCAACAACAAATTTGTTATTCATCCTTACCTTTAGTTTCCTTCACGGATTCAAGTAGACCATTCATCCCTGAATCTAATTATCAAAGTTTCCTTGGGACGTCTCTACAAAAGCCGAAATCCCTACATGTAATACATGGAATAACATTGTTCCCCAAACAATTTAATCAACCAATGAAACCACGTTGCCTCAGTTATTAATTTCCTTTGATATGTCCTTAAGCGTTCAATACCGAACTTGGGCAAGGTCCTGTCATTTAACAATCAAGTTGGTATCTCGTTAACGTAATGATATTTTGGATGGGCTTCGATTTTGTGGAGTAATTTCAACTAAACTTATTTTAGATTATTTTTGTTGGGGTTTATAAACTGTCAGCTTGGAATCAGGTAAGTCTGGTAACTTAGGCGGCCACTCATGGTTCCGTCTTGCTTAGGTGCAACTTTTTGACCTGCTGCAGACTTTTTGTCTTTGTAGAAGGAGTTGCTTTATTTTTAAAAGTCATTCCATTATCCCCTCTCTATCTACGAAACAGTTTTTAGATCTTTCTCTGACGATGGAGAATAGACAATTGTAATTTTCAAAACCGTTTACGTATAAAAATTTTCCAAGTGATTTTCTTTTAAAGACTTTTTGAGAGTATGCTTTTTGCTTTGACCAATACTATTTTATATTTTCAACGAAAACGAACCCGATAGACTCGAATAAATGTCTTGAACAATACATTTTGTAAGCTTTTGTCTTTTATCACTGTTGGCTGATGATATTTTTTCCTTGAAGAAGTATTTTATATCGTTTCATTGTTTGCTATGGTAGCTTTATATTATATAACAAAGTAGAGTGGAGAAATATCAATATAGAAAAAGCTTTATAGCTGCTATTAATAAAATTCTTGTATACAGAGTTTGCTTATTGTATACAGGGTGTCCCGTGAATGAGTATCGTAAATTAAAGGCATGATAGATATTTTAAATATTTCTCAACGATCTATCATGCCTTCAATTTACGGTACACCCTGTATAGGGCTGACATTCACTGAGGCTCTCCTGCCAAAAGCAAACTACAAGATATATCTTCACTTTATCTAGCTTCAGTAGAATAAATTTTGAATAGCCCTGTATATATTCAATTGGAAAAAAAAACAAATTGCTCTCCAAACTTTGAGAAAACTTTCAAACAAGCAATATTTTTTCATTGTTTCGAAGACAAAAGTAATATGTCCTTAAGAGCATCATGAATATCTTTCACATTTCCAAAGAAAGATGAATGTCCTTCACGGAGCTGGTGGTGTTTCCTTTTTTTTTATTGATTGCAGTCACCCCGATTCTGGTTGTGATTCATTGACGTTCTGAGGGGACACGGGAACCGTTTTTGCCTTTATATTTTCCATCCGAGTCATTAAATCTGCAGATATATTAGAATATTGGTCTACTTTTTCTATTTTGTCTTACCAAATCCGTATTTTATCTGAAGGAAATAATTTTATTCACAGTCTGTTAGTTTTAGAATATAACAGGACACATAAATAGTTGATTTCATTAGTATAAAAGGGATTATATTTTATACTATTTGGAAATAAATGTAGCCTTCTATTCCCTAAACACTAAACACAGTATAGGAACAAACCAGTATGTTATCTCGTGGCGTTACACTCCCCAGTTCTCTGTGACCTACAACGTCGTTCGGATGAGTATCTCATCCTGCGGCCAGTGCTGTGAATTTACGAATAACATTATTTATTATACAGGGCTAATATTTTTACGGCTTCTCGGACAAACAATATTATTTTTATAGTTTATAAGCATTTTTTTGCAATGGATACCATTAAAAAGAAGAAAACGGGTAGTGTGTGTGTAAACCAATAAATATTTTGTATGAGACTATTGTTTTATTCACTCATCAGTGTACTGTTCTACAATATTTAAATATAAATGACGTTCAAGTCATTTTAAAACTTATGCTACCTATGCCTATGGAAAAGTAAAATGAATCGTAAAGCGATCCGTTCAAGGTCATCAAAAGCTCTGGTAATTTATGAATGAAATTTATAATAGTATTACTACTGGTTCGTTCCTATACTGTGAATTAGATACAAAGCCACAATAGTATGTAAAACTTGGATAAATACTGTCAACCTGATTAATTCCCAACTGCGAGGTTTCCTCCACCCCACGCAGCGACTCCCTATTGGTATTTGTTAAGTGATTCGGTTTTTCTTTTGCAAATTAATTTATTTGGGAGATCCATGTGGTTCTTATAATTATTTATCATTCATTAGCTTCAAACAAAACAGATAAACTCATCTTGATCTATAGTTCAGGGAATGAAGCTCAAAAAAAGGTAAAACCTCGCAATTTTTTCGTCCAGCATGGATTGACTTGAAATTTTAACAGGAGGTAGGTGATAGCCAAAGGTTCAAAATTTATATCGAACCGATGGGTGCTAAACGGTTTTTAGGGGTGAAAACTACCCTTATTTGTCAAAAATCATAAAATAACATTTTAAACCTGAAAATGGGTAAGATTTGGTTTGGATAAGTTGAATAATGATTGTTTTGAGCTTAAGAATACAATTTTATCATATTTCAACCCTTAAAAAGCAGCCCCTGTTACAGCTTAATGTGAAAAAAATCACGAATCCTTAAAAAATGATTTCGCCTCTGATTGATTTGCATAAAAATTTGGGATTAGGCTCAACTCACCCTCTGCTTTATATATCATGTCATGCCGACGAACCCTGATTGTTTCTTAGGGGTGGAATCTACCCCTGAATGTCAAAAATTTTGAAAAAAGCATTATAAATCTTAAGATAGGTGAAAATTGGTTTGGATTAGTAAAATGATGAATTTGTGAAATTTCAAAATACAATTTTATACTTTTTCAACCCTTAAAAATCAACTGTTATTAGAACTATTGCAATAGATATAAATTAAAAAAAAGTAGACTTAATTACAAAAAAAAATATTTCATTATTTTGCTTCCAAGTGCACTATACTATACTATTGGAATTTTTCGAAAAAAAAATCGATTGGTTTTTTTATCTTATTTCCTTCATTTTTGATGATAAAAAGTTTATTCAAAAACGATTTTGTAGGGTTTTTCAAGAACTACAAGGATCTGTAAGTTAAATCTCTCTAGACCATGTCGTTTTTAAATGGGGTGAGTTTAAAGGGCTAAAAAAAGGTGGTGCTCTTGCGTAAATAGACGTTTTAAACGGCTATATCTCGTCAAATATTAACTGTACAAAAAATCTACTTACAGGAAAATTTTTTTCATAAAAAAAGCTACAATTCCGTTTTTCAACTTTGCTTGTACCTCTAATATTTTCGGAGTTATTTTGAAAGAAAGGGTATCTGTATCTGTACTTTAAGCCATAATTTTTCGAAAAATATGAATTTGAAATTGGTTAAACTTCTTGGACATATTAACCATACATGTACAAAGAGAATTGCACAAGGGTAAAGATCAATTTTGATTAGGGGGGTAGTTAGGGGGTTGTTTTCACCGATTTATTTGTATAAAAAATTCAGTACTGACATTATTTTTGTCATAATTCACTCAATTTTGATGCTACAGAACTTTTTTTTAAAAGAAAGGTCTAATTATGCTCTTTGAAAAAGATTCTATGAGTTTTCTACGAAAAATGCATCATTTTTCCGGTATTTAACTTTGAATCTATCACATTTTGCATTTGGGAAAAAAAGCTGATCATTGATTGGCCATATCTCGGTTCCTATTGGTTTCAGAAAAATTATAAAAAAGGGTTTTGCTTGTTTTTTTTAAAAGCTATACTTTTGCTTTCCACAGTTTTTTTGATAAAATGAATAATTTTCGAGTTATCCGCGAAAAAAATATCAAAAACGTCGATTTTTTCCTCTAAAAGGCGTTACTTTCAATCGCGAATAACTAAGAGAATATTGATTTTACAAAAAAAATGTAGGTATAGAACAATTTTTAGAATCACTTTTTCAATCGATTCCTGTGTTAAAATGTAATAAAAAATTGTCGCCTCCGAGATGGGGTGGCAACCACCCCCAAGGCTTTAGCGCCCTTCGGTTCGATATAGATTTTGATCCTTGGGCTATCACCTACCTTCTGTTAAAATTTCATGTCAATCCATGCTGGACGAAAAAATTGCCAGGTGAAATGCTTCATTCCCTGTACTACTAGATTATATTCGCTAATTGTCCCATTACACTGCTGAATCTATTTATTATTTATCAAAATCTCTTCTAAGGAATGAAATTGCAGAAGACATTCGTCAAATTCTGATTGGCTCCACTTCCAAGCTTGTTGATATTGCTCCCGTCTGAAGTATCTACTTTTCGTAGGAAATTTGATTTGTATTGGATTATGAGAACGAGCTGATAACATGTCGAAGCTGTACCTAACTCACTTATTCGTTTGTTTATCTTCAAATTTGGTTTTCATTGGATTTTTCCTGAAATACAATTTAACATTGGAATAAAAATCGAATAAAATGAAATTTTGTCGAGTGGAGATATCTTGATTCTTTGCCGGTATCGCGGATATTTCAATTTCGGTATATTTATTAAGGATGAAGTTGATAAGATGAAAATCAATTTTTGGAATTCTTTTTTTATCGACAATCAAACTTGAAACTGGGATAAACGAAGCTTGTCTATATTTAATACGTCATTGTATAAAACCTTAGCAGGTATAAATACGTATAGCAAGCGGCAAACGTGATGGCGTGCCCGCCCCCATGCGCACAAGCTCATTTTCAATGTTGCCTCCTACTACAGACATATAAATGCTTTGTACAGAGGCGTATCATTAGTCCTCCAATTCTGTTGGCGTTTGGCATTGTCTGAATAACTTTTGTACGACTCTGACCGAAAAGAGGCTTAACGTAATCTTCGGGATCACTCGCCATCCCGTTTGACGCTGTAAAGTGGGGAGGGTGAGTGTAGGCTCACAGCACTAGGGCCACATGTGACCCCATTGTACATCCTCCCGAGGAGTTGTCCTTCTAGGTCATCGTCCATCCTGTTCTTACCAGGAAGATGGACAGGTCACTAGGAGACATCTCCTTTATATCGGCAGGTGTAGGCCAAGAATCACCGAACACACACTCTCTTATCGACGATTACTCCGGACACTTGCATAAGACATGTCTGGCAGTTTCATCTTTCTGTTCACAAATCCTGCATAGAGGTATGTCCACTATTCTCATAGTTTGGAGGTGTTTCCTTAGTTGATAGTGGCCAGTCAGAAATCCTACTGTTAAACGTAGGTTTTTCCTGGTCATCGCCAAATATTTTTTCGGCGCCAGCTTCCCAGGGTCGCCCATGGTGATCCTGGAAAGACTGCATCCTTTGATTCCATCCCATATCTCAAGGGATTGAGCTTGGGAGTAACGTTTGGCTAGTTCCGCTATTGTCGAAGTCGTTAGGCCGTAGGTGTCACTGGGTCCTGAAGTTTTTAGTCCAGCCGCTTCCTGGGCTGGAGAATCGGCAATGCGATTATCTTTACTCCTGTCGTGCCTCACCCTCAGGCTTAGTGCTCTCGAGTAAACTCCCTGAACCTTCTTCCATTTTTGAGCCATCTGTATATATGCGTATTACATTTGCAGCATCTGTCTCTGTGGTTTATTCTGTTGCAATATGGTGTTTCTAAATTCATATGAAACATTTCACACCGAGCCTCGTATCTAAATCTAAACTCTCATAGCTCATATGAATTAATGAGAGCATTTGAACTGTGGGATATAAATTCTCTATGGTAACGGATCTATTTTCGTTGTACGTCATTAATTTTTGAAGATATATTATACGCTATTTTCCTAACAAGTGAAGCCACTATTATAAAAGTCCCATGTTGGAATGTTGAGAAAACTCTAGTGATTTATTTAAACTGAGGACTAAAGTGAGACGGGTCGTTTTCAGAGTGAGGTTGAGAACAATTTACAAGTAAGGCATAACGCAACTTCTCTGTAGGGTATCGAGAAACTGGAAACGTGATACAATCAGATTAGTTCTTTATCTGACTGAGTCTTTCGAATACTTTCGTGGAAACACCTCTATGCAGGATGTGTGAACAGCAAAATGAAACTGCCAGGCATGTCTTATGCGAGTGTCCGGAGTTATCGTCAATAAGAGAGTGTGTGTTCGGTGAGTCTTGGCCTACACCTGCCGATATAAAGGAGATGTCTTCTAGTGACCTGTCCACCTTCCTGAGAATGACAGGATGGACGATGAACTAGGAGGACAACTCTTCGGGAGGATGTACAATGGGTCACATTTATTTATTTATTTATTAATAAACGGGATCACCCCCTTGTAGAAAACATTTATAAATAAAGATGAGTATAAAACAATACAATTTAGTTTGTAGTTACAAATTTAAACAAAAACATCAGAAATACACCGTTACTATAATAAAATACGATAAAATGACACATAATGTAGTAAATTGACACACCAAACACCAAAATAATAAAATAAAATGATAATAATATAAAATAATAAACATTAGCTCATTAAAACTCTTAAATTACTTTTGAAATTATTCAATGAAACTCCAGTGAAGTTATGCCCCAAATCACAATATGAATTTACTGACCGTGCAAGTCGTGAAACCGAGCAATGGTAACCATAATTGGTACTGTGAAAGGGTACTTCCAAAAGGTTGTAACTACGAGTGACTACTGGGAATTTTAAAGGAAAACAATGCAAGAAGTTCTGGACACGAGATGGTGTCCGAGATCAACTTGAATAGTACAGTAAGTTCCGTTTAGGTTCTTTTATTTTCCAAAGACATAATGTTAATACTGTCCATGATATCATTGTACCTATAATCACCAACTGAGATATGCATTTTGTAAGCTACATGCCTTAAAAATTTGTGTTGAACTTTTTCCAAAGAAGATATATGAACCCTATAATATGGGGACCATATTACACTTGCATATTGAAGAAGAGAACAAACTAAACTATTATAAAGAATTGTCACAGCCTTCACCGATAAATCTTTGAAATTTCGCATCAAAAATCCTAGCATTTGATAACCCCTACTAGTGGTTATATTGATGTGTTCAATTTAGTGTCGAAGAATACACCCAAATCTTTAATTAACTTAACACGTTTTATTGATTCAGTTCGGAGTCTGTAGTTATGAATAAGTGGATTTGATGACCTAGTAAAAGTAATGCAATATTTATCAACTTTCAGTGTCATACCATTAACAATACACCAATTTTTGAGTGAATCAACATCAGATTGTAATTTACAGCAATCTTCAACACTCCTGACAGTTTTGTAAATTTTCAAGTCGTCTGCAAATAATAAATATTTTGAATGCTTAAAAATAGATCTAATATCGTTAATAAAAAGGTTGAAAAGCAACGGACCTAAATGGGACTCCTGTGGTACTCCCGAAGTGAAAATTATAGGATCAGATATATAGTTTTTTTATTTTTACGAATTGTCTTCTAGTGGTTAGCTATGCAACCAAGTCAAAAGCCATGATGGAAATTCCATTTCACCCAATTTGTATATCAGAATGTCATGACATACTCTATCAAAGACCTTGCTGAAATCTGCATGCTGTGTGCTGTAAGCATATACTCACCCTCCCTACTCTACAGATACCTGATACGTCGAGAATTTACTTCGTTTTTTGCTGCTATTGGACCAACTTTCCCTTTTTTGAACGATTTTATTCGACCGCATTGGGCCAGAGTGATCAAAGATGCTTTGGACTTCGCTCGCCCAATCTTGTTCATGATTGTGACCAGCTACAAAGAGCCTTGAACCCCCATGAAACCCCCCACTGACACTCCAAGAACTTAGACAGCTTTTATCATGTTCAAATTTAATGTTATTCATCCGATTACCATCTAGACAAGATCATTGACCCTCTTCATTAAAGTCAGCAGAGTCAATAAGCCGAAAAACATCGACTCCGTTTTTCTAGTAATTAATCTCGCAAATACTGTATTCAGCTTAAAAACCTTCCAAGTGTCGTTTCGTGGCGGAAGTTCATTTAAAAACAATTTGAGCGCCGTTTTGCTTGAAATTGGAATTTTGGCGCGCTACGCAGGGTCGGAACTCGGAACTAAACTCAGGTCAAACGTCGCGTTAATTTTTTTCCGCTCGGTTGTTTTCGTTGGTTGTTTGCATTCGTTATTATACTTTCTACATATACAATAGAATTTTAGAGCCTCATTAAAATATAACTAACGAAACACTTAATGTATATTTAACGTGTTCGGGGTTTTCTTTGATGTTTTTTTTTTTCGTTTTGTTAAAACGTGGGCCGGTTGAAGTGTAAATTTACGCTTTAAGTCTGTCAGTGTAAAATTGGGTCCAAAAACATTTGAATTGTTGAAATTAAATGTTGCACCCTTAACAATTGGCTTTGGTCGAATATAAAGAACAATTGGGGATGAAACTGAGGTAAATTTTGGGGCAGACACTCACTTAAGCTGATTCTTGGTAATATCCGGATTTCATTCAATGATTAAGTATTACTCAGACTCAGGAGAGAGCACACGCTCGCAAGCAAGGCACATAACGAAGCAACGTAACATATCGTAACGTAACGGTCAGATCTTTTGCGTCGCGACCCCCGGTCGCTCAAACCTAACCTGACGTAAAGAATTAAAGTTCCAAAAATGATTTTATTCGACGAATTTGAACATATAAATGAATTCCCAGTTTTTCTACAAGAAAAACTTGGGAAATTATCAAAGTAACTATATATTTTTCCCTGGGAAACAAAAATATTCGTTCTTTTGTCCTCGCAAGACAATAAGTTTTTTAAATTTATATAAGAAATACATACATTTTTTTAAAAATTGGGTCCAAAAACATTTGAATTGTTGAAATTAAATGTTGCACCCTTAACAATTGGCTTTGGTCGAATATAAAGAACAATTGGGGATGAAACTGAGGTAAATTTTGGGGCAGACACTCACTTAAGCTGATTCTTGGTAATATCCGGATTTCATTCAAGGATTAAGTATTACTCAGACTCAGGAGAGAGCACACGCACGCAAGCAAGGCACATAACGAAGCAACGTAACATAACGTAACGTAACGGTCATATCTTTTGCGTTGCGACCCCCGGTCACTCAAACCTAACCTGACGTACAGAACTAGAGTTCCAAAAATGATTTTATTCGACGAATTTGAACATATAAATGAATTCCCAGTTTTTCTACAAGAAAAACTTGGGAAATTATCAAAGTAACTATATATTTTTTCCTGGGAAACAAAAATATTCGTTCTTTTGTCCTCGCAAGACTCCGGGTCGCTCCCTTGTTGATTTTTTTTCAATTTCTTCCTGAAAACTTTCGTTACAACCTCTGGAAAACACGCCTTCTCTTGACAACTTTTCCTCTGAACTGTGCTTTTCCCTCAACTTTATTTTTATGTACTTTTTCACCGGATTTAACTTTCAAATTCACTATAAATAGACAGCTGATTTTTATAAACCTTTCAGAAATAGCTTTGTCATTCTCCCATTGTGTCTTCGAGGTCCAAGAACTTCACATTCATAATATTTTTTTCGAGGTAAAGAGTACCGAACATGCCCAAATATTTCCGACTCTACATTTATTCAATATTAACCCCTGGTGTATTCTCCGGAAGTCGATATTTTTAGATAAGACATCAAGCACCGATCACTTTTTTTTTTCCAGTAAATATATTTCTGGGCAGTGCTACAGCATCATCTCGCACAATCCTTGTTGGCAACGTAAAATCGATGACCCGTGATTGAATCTGTCACTGAGTAAATTAGATTTTGAGCCAGCAATTTTCAACTTCAGAAATGGCTTTTTGTAGGGGAAATTTTCGATACAATGTTATTTGTTGTTATAATTTTAGCAGTCGCTGCAACGTGGTGTTTAATTGAAATATACAATCAATATCCACCTGCAATTCTTTCAAAAAACAAGGAATGATGCTTAAAACATGTCAGTGTTGGTGAAAAGATGGATAGTTTTTGATATACAGCTAAACTTTTTGGTTCACCCGGTATAAAAGTAACTACTTTAGGTGTAGAGTACAAAAAAAATCTTTAATTGAAGTTATTTTCATTCAAGTGAGGCCAATTAACAATATACACATAGATTCAAAAGTTTTGCATCACCTTCTTCGGATGCGAAGGAATTCTTTTGCGCTAACAATTTTTTGTTGGCTTGTTTATCAATGTTTACCATTTCAATATGTTCCATATTTTTTGCAATATACAGATGTTCACAGTTTTTTTTGTAAGATAACATTTTTAGTGCGATCATTTTAACATTCAAGGCATTTGATTTTTACGATTTTAAGTGCAAACATGAATCGTCAAGTCATAAGTGAGATTGACCGTGCAAGAATAGTGGCTTTAGTTGAAGAAGGTCATTCTCAAAGGTTCGTGGCAAACAGAGTTGGCGTTTGGCAAAGTGATGTGTCTCGTCTATGGAACCGGTATCTCCAGACCAATTCTCTCCGTGATAGACCTAGAAGCGGTAGAAGGCGTGTTACTTATCAGCGGCAGAACCGCTATTTCCACTTAACTATCCGAAGAAACCCGACCATGGCAATACCAGCACTCCAAAGAGATATCAGACATGCGTTGGGAGTTCAAGTATCGATCTCGACATTACAAAGACGAATACTTGCGACAGGTTTGAGGTGTCGCCGACCAATAAGAGTGCCCAGACTACAGCCTGAGCACAGAGTTCGCCGACCTCAGTGGGCTCAAGAACACGCGGTCTTGCCTGAAGAATTTTGGAATTCGGTGTTTTTTTCCGACGAGACAAGGATTTGTTTGGTACAAGATAGCCATCGAATACGTGTGTGGCGGGATCCAACGAGAGTTGCTCAGCTTGCCCATGCTCGCCCCGTGCCGCCCTTCAGAGGAGGAAGTGCTATGTTTTGGGCTGGTGTCATGTTAAATGATCGCACAGAATTAATTCATGTGGAGGGAACGATGACTGGTGATAGGTATCTCAGAGAGATTCTACATCCTCACGTGAGACTATGGCGCGCAGCTGTTGGCAATTCCTTCGTTTTTATGGACGATAACGCCCGACCTCATCGGACCAGAGCTGTAAATGAGTATCTTGAAACTGAAGGGATCAATCGTTTGAACTGGCCTGCCCTATCTCCTGACATGAATCCCATAGAACATGCTTGGGACATGCTTGCCAGGGCAGTGGCAGCACGCAGAAATCCATTCAGGAGTGTACAAGAGCTTGTTCATGCGGCCCAAGAAGAATGGCGAAATATTCCTCAACAGAATATCAATAATTTGGTAAACAGCATGGGCAGGCGACTTCAAGCTTGCATACATGCTAGAGGTGGAAATAATCTTTATTAAAAGTTCTCATGCAGGTTCTCACTTAACCTTTTCTTTAAAAAGAATCAATTTGTATTCAATTTATTCAATTTATAAGAATACTTTTTATGTTTAAAGCAAGTTTATTATTGGATAATAAAAATTTTTGACAAATATACACGTTTTTTTTATTGAAACTAATCATTTGATTAATCTCTGATTCATTTATAATGAACACATTTTTTTTTCGGAGATTTAAACTTTTGAATCTATGTGTACATTATGGAAATGGGAAAAGTTGAGTGGAAATGCTGAAGCCCTAGAATAAAATATATATATAATATAACATCATAAATGGCAAAAAAATCGATTTTTCTGAAACTTTGAGACCATATTCTATTTGCGTGTTCTTTCTTTTTTTCCAAAAACCTTTTTCGAGCCCTGTAGTACCGTGTCAAAGTATACATCATAAAGCCGTTATTTCTAAAACTGAAAACTACATTTTGCTTGAAATGGTCGCCATTTCGGCCCAAGAAATCTTATCAGAACCGTTTTTTTCAAAATGTGCGTTATTTAATCAGCTTCATCGTGCTTTTTTCGAATTTCCATTATCTGGGGAAATTTTCCTGGAAAATTGGGAAAACTGAAAAAGTGCTTTTTTTCAGAATGCGATTTCTCAAAAACGCCAACTTCGATCAACGCGAATTTTGGATATCTTATTCTCGAATATATAAGCTTTCTTTTGGGTCAAACCGCAATATGCCAATTTTTTTTCTTTCCAGAGATACAACCTTGCAAACACAAAATGTCATTTTTTCACTTTTTCCACGTAGTTTTTGGCTTCTAGCGCTTTTCAGGTACGCCCTATGATAAATTCAATGGCGCCATCGTATTTAACTGAAAAAAATACATCGGACACATGTACCACATGCTGGAAAATGTTATTTAGTTGATCTTGAAAATTGGCAATTACTAAAACTTTGTTTACCGCATTTATATTCAAAAATATTTATATAGTGTGTTTTCAAATGAGATTTACAACGTTTGCATGTAGATACCTCTCGTAAAATTAGACAAAATGATATAAGGATTAAGGGGTCCTGCGAATTTACTTTTCGAAATACGGGGTGTTAAAATTATGAAAATTTTAATGTTTTAATTTGATAACTTTAAAATGGATGGATGAATTGATTTGAAATTTGGCAGGTAGTTTTTAAATGTAGAAAGGCATATTTCCATGGAAAAAAGTTTTTCAATTTTTGATTGAGTGGTGTAGATTTGGAATAATATGTCACCTTTCCCAACCCATTTATCACGCAACTGATATTTGAAGCAATTTTTATTCAATTTTGTATACCTTAATGACATAGATTGTCTAGGTATCCGAAACTGGAAGGCGAAAACAACCGACAGGAAACAGTGGAGGAACATAATTAAACTGATTTGAAAACTTGGAAATGGGGCCCGATCCCCCCCCCCCAAAATCTGGATCTAAAAAGCCGCTCCGGCAACTAAACCCCTCTTGGGGTACATAGTTTCTATATATGTTAATAATTATAGGGTTTCATCCCCAATAAAACTCACAAACTACCCAAACAACTATTTATTCAGGAGCGTACAGTATATTTTGTGTAACGTATCTTTCTTAACTGATTCCTGATTCATGCATACGGTGCAGTATATGCGCGCTGTATATCCCGCGCTCACCCCGCTCGTCCACTACCATTTGCTTTGCTGATGAAAGAGAAGTGACGTGACAATTGCTGACGGGTACTTTTTGAATACCGCTAACACGGCCATCCTGTTACTGGAGCGTCCTCGCACCGTATAAGAATCTGAAACTACAAAGTACCGAAACAGATTTTCGTTATATACAATTGTTTATTGTTAAATAATTTCATCAGAGCATGACTGTAGTCTTCTTCAAAATTTCTCTTTTTTTTTTATTTTTTTTTTTATTTTTAAATCTAAAGTTGCTCTATCAAGGTGGGTTCGCCACTCTTCAATGGTATTACTACGAGGAGATTATAATAACATTATAAGTTAAAGTGGGATCGCCACTGACTCTCTTTTAACATATTATTGTGGGAACGCCACATATTACACATGAGAATGATCTCTAGTGGGAATGCCACATATTTCATATGAGAATGATCTCTAGTGGGAACGCCACATATTTCACATGAGAATGATCTTTAGTGGGATTGCCACATATTTCATATGAGAATGATCTCTAGTGGGAACGCCACTGCAAAATATTTTACTACAATTAAGAAAAATTATGTTTGTTTGTTTTAAAACCTAACTTCAGTAATCTGTGACAACTTGACATATTTGTTTGGTTATTCTACGATTCGGTTCAGACTGTTTATTATACTTGAAATTTAAGTATGCTTGTAGCGATACAACTTACATAAACAATTTTATACTGAAATCTCTGAATGAATGTTTGATTTTACATTTTTCAACACCTACTTGTTTTAACTCAAATATTGTTGTCATGATATTATATAATATGATAGATAGCAATGTTGTCCTTACGATACAGTGGTATTGCCACTATATAATTTGTTATTTTGTTTACATTTTATATACTAGGTAGTATTGCCACCTTTTTTTTAGGTACTACAACTTGAAATTAACAAATGAGAAGTTATATGATCAAAGATATCACTTACTTTTTATTTCTATCCAGTAGTAGGCCAGCGTCTTAACTGCTCATGAGCAGCCACAGTAGTACGACGCTTTTGATTTTGCAGCACATATCTCTCATTAGGTAGTACATTTCGGACTGTGTATGGTCCCTTGTATTTTGCTTTCAGTTTTCCTCCACCGGCTAACTGAGAATCTTCGACCGCAACAAGGTCTCCTATACTGAACAAAATGGCAGGTTTGCGAGTTGCGTTGAACTGCTGAGCTTGTCTACTTATTATATTTTCAATTTTCCTTCGTGCTTCCACGACAGCATTTTCAGGGTCAATGTAATTATCGGTTGGCAATGTATCCCCTAAAAACTTTTGAGTAGCTGTTAACCTAGGATTAGTACCAAATTGTAGTGTTATCGGTGCGTAACCAGTCGTAGAGTGTACGGTTGTATTCAAATTGTCCTCTATCATGGGTAATACTATCGTCCACGATTTTTCTTTTTCGGCTGTGAGAGTTGTTCTCAATAGATTGAAAAGAGTACGCATGACACGCTCAACTTGACCATTGCCGCGTGGTACTCCTGTTGCTATGTGATGTAACTGCACCTCCTTCTCTGATAGGAAGTTTTGAAACTCTACTGAAGTAAATGCAGCTGCCCTGTCAGCTATAATACGTTTTGGTGAACCTAATTCTTCAAACACTGGTAACAATGCACTTATTGTATGTTCAGAAGTCTTTTTAGGTATTGGTTGCAATCGACAAAATTTAGAGAATGCATCAATTATAACTAAAATTTGAGTGCAACCATTTGATTTCACTAAAGGTCCAGCATGATCGATGTGCCACGTATGCAATATGTCGTCTGGTTTTTCACCATTTTGCCATAGTCCTGTTCGACGTCCTGTATGTGATTTTCCTACAACACAAGCCCGACAATTCCTAATATACTTTTTTAAACATTGTCCCATTTTTGGCCAAAATAAATCTTCGCGCATTTTAGAAATACACTTATCCCAGCCAATGTGCGATGATTCATCATGGTATAATCGCATTGTTAATAGACGAGCTGCGATAGGCACGAAACACTTTGCCGGTTTTCTTTTGGTTACGATTACATTGTTTATTATTATTAAATCTGGGTTACTATTAGGTTGTTTAAATATCTCGCGACAAAATGGGTCGTTGTTTTGGAATTCTCTTAATGTTTGTACGTCACCTATTTTGTTTATGTTTAAAGTTTTTAATGCACATATTTTTAAAGCGCTTTCACTGTCAAGGGGATTCCGGCTTAAATAATCCACATGACTCATTTTAGTGCCCGGCCGATATTCAATTGTAAAATCATAGTCTTGTAGCTTAACCCACCAACGTGCAACTCGGGGATGTAAATTTTTCTTTAACGCAGTAGCGCGCACTGAATTACAGTCAGTATATACTATAAAGTGAACTCCGTACAAATACACACGGAAATGCTCAATTGCTTCCACTATAGCAAGTGTTTCTAAATCATAGGAATGATATCGCGATTCACACTCCGTAGTCCGACGGCTGTAATAAGCGACGGGTCGAAGCACACCATTCTCCTTTTGAAGAAGCACAGCTCCTATTCCTATAGAACTTGCATCAGTATGAAGTTCACATTGTAAGTCTGGATTATACATCCGCAATACGGGGTATTCTGTTAACTTATTTATAATTGTTTGTCTCACTCTCTCGCACTCTGGACACCACTTAAAAACGCTATTTTTACGTAACAACGCAGTTATGGGTGCAGTTAATTGTGAAAATCCTTCAATAAATCTACGAAAATAACCAGCAAGACCCATGAATTGACGAACACCTTTTATGTCTGAAGGAGCAGTTGTTTTTGTCAAGGCCGTAACTTTCCTCGGACTAGGACGTATTGTTCCTTCGCTCAGCACAACACCGAGATATTCGGTTTCTAACGCGAAAAAGACACATTTTTCATAATTTAAGGAAAATCCATTACTTGATAAGGCTTTCAGTACTTCTTCTAAATTCTGGAGCCCTTCTTCAATTGTCTTAGATGGCACAAGTACATCGTCTAGATAAACAAAAGCTTTGCTGCCCTTTAAATCGCCTAAAGCTTCGTCAATGGCACGTTGATATATTGCAGGAGAATTAATATAGCCAAATGGCATACGATTAAATTCATAATGCCCATCTGGGGTGATAAAAGCTGTTATATGCTTAGAACTTTCACTAATTTCCATCTGAAAAAATCCCGATTTCATGTCCAAAACTGTGAAAAATTTAGCGTGGCACAAGGCATTAATTTGGTCTTGAATGAGAGGTAGAGGATATCTCTCCTTAAACACTTTTTTATTCACGTCACGATAATCCACGCACATCCTTAACTCGTCATGTTTTTTCTTTACCAGCACAACTGGACTTGCGTATTCGGAATGACTTTTACGAATGATTCCGGTACTCAACAGTTCCTCTATTATTTTCTTCAGCTGAACTCTTTCCTGATAAGATAATCGTCGAGGACGGTATGCTACTGGGGTAGTATCTTTTAATCTGATTTTCATTTTTCCAGTGGTTATATGATCGATTGTTTTATTTTTGTATTCCACCAATAGGTTCTCCACTTTTAATTTCAAGTTACTGTCTATTCCAGTTTGATTTATTTTGAAATCAGTCGCATTTTTAATCGTCATCACTTTTGTCAAGCTGGTCTGTTGGAAATGAAGTTCAAGTCCGTTTGAATTTTTTTCGACACGTAAGCAAGGTCGGCTTATGACATCCCAACCGATAATAAGGTCAATATTACTGGGAATAACATTGTCAGGAACTACTATAAAGTTTATTTCTAATGTGAGGGTCGGCAAAATAACTATTAAATCACTACAACCTAAAGTATAAACAACTCGCGTTCCAAGACCCGAAAAAGCACGTACGTTGTCATCAGTTTCAATAACGGCACCTAATGTTTTTACAATGGAGTGCTTGATGATTGATATATCGGCACCGCTATCAATGAGGTATGTAAATGATTTAGATTCATTGCGACACAATAATGTTGCTATTGGAGTTGTACTAAGATGGCGTCATTTTTTCAATACAAACGCTTTTTTGGGCTTTCCGTGTTTGTACCAGCAATTTTCTACTGTATGTCCCATTTTTTTGCAGTGTATACAGGAAGGCACATTCGTGGATTCAGACTTCTCATGGGTTTCTTTCGAAGGTTCTTGATTGCGTACAATGCGACATGAATCTTGTTGGTGACCTTGACGCCCGCAATTAAAACATGCTCCTCTAAATGTCTTGTTTTGTCTAACATTTCTTTTGTCCGTGTGTTCCCTTGGCCGCCGTTCATGTTTTCTAAACATCACTGTGGATTCAGAGTATCTAGACATTTGTGATGACTCAGCGCGACGTGCGTCAAACTCACTTAACAATTTCAATAACTCGCGATCGGAACTTGGTTTCTGAATTCTCAAAGCAGAACGTGCTTCTGCATGGTCTAATCCATGCTCGGCCATACTTAAAATAATGTCCCAAGGTAACATACCATAAAATCTGCTTATGAGGCGCAATTTCTGATTTCCGTAGTCACATAATGAATTGCAATCCCGACTGCGCAGAGTAGCTGCTCTGTAAGCGCGTATACCTGGTGTCTCCTTGTCGGGGAATGCAATGGTTAGATCGGCACAAAAATTTATCCAATTCCGACAAAGGGGCCTCCAGTCACAACAGTAGTTATAGCCACGGTTTTTTAAAGCTTCGCTAGCTTTTGCAATCATCAAATTATCACTAATATTTAAATCATCTTTTAATTTTGTTGCATCGTCTAGCCATTCCTCAATGGAGTATGCGCTGTTGTCAGGATCGTAGCTGGTTAGTTTAAACGATGATTTCATTGGTCCAAACACTGACGCCTGCGCATTTGATCCATCTGCTCCGGACACACTGGGCGTTGGTGTGGAACACGGTGGCATCGCCATTTTGGATTGTTTAGTTAATTCAGCTATTTGTTGTTGCTGAGCTGCCATTAAATTTATCAAGGTTTCTTGCCATTGTAGCTTAGGGCGCTTCGGACTCGGTGGTACCAAATCATCCCCAGACTCAATGATGGGCTCAGTATGTTGTTCGGATGACTCATCATTAACACAAACACAATTTTCTTCTTCCATCATTTTAATTCAAGTTTATTGTTTATTTATTTTGATCACTTTTGCACGTAGAACTATCTCACTTCTGATGTTAACAATTATAGGGTTTCATCCCCAATAAAACTCACAAACTACCCAAACAA
>CAJUYH010004056.1:0-28979 GCA_910591685.1 Galerucella tenella | reverse complement strand
TATAATTAAGATGGAACTTCCTTACAGGTAAGTCGTTTAATCTATAATTATACCTACATGATCTAAAACATAACCAACAATGGTATCCACAAGATTTTTGCCCAGAGCACTTTAACCACATACTCCACAAAAACAAAATAGTTAGTAAAATTGCAAAAACGAATCTAATTTCACATGCAGACTAACGCCAAACATATACAGGTGGTGACCGTTACTGAATAATGGGGAAGGGTGGAGTGAGAATTCTTTGTTTCAATTGCCACATAATTTGTAGGAATTGTGGGCTAATGTGATTCCTTACGGGTGAAGAAATATGTGATTTGTAGCAAATACGTTTTTTTCCTCGTAACAATAAATGTACAATTATACTGAAATACTTATTTTTTCGGTATAAAGTAGATCTTTTTTGAGGCTAATTTAATCTATAGGCTTATTTAATAAATGTAAATTTCTGTCAAAACTTTCAAATGATTTACTATGAATATTTAATTTGTTGTTTTAAAGTGATGGAATATTATTGAAGATGTAAGGTTTTTTTCTGGGTAATGAAAACAATTTTCACCCAAATAGCATTGTTATATTTTATAACAAAATATTATATTGTGCTTCGTAGACTTTCATAGTTTCTGAAAAACAATTGTATGAAGGTGTGCATGAAGGAGAACAAATTCTTTCACATTAAAGAAATTACACTCGAATAAATCATTTTTTTATGTCAAAATTTCCCAACATTTTCACGTTAATATGGCTTCTTAATAATAAATAAGCAATGTTAGTTTCAAACAAAGGGATGTCAAACAAATCAGTTTATTTGTCTTTAAATAACTCTTTTCTCGGTGCACTGACAGATGATGATTTTGGAGTAATGTCAAAGTCAAAATACTTTACCTGCCGCAAATGCGACAGATAACGTAAAGGAAGGTAAACTGTTTGTTTACTTCCGGAAATTAATCTGATAATTGACGGCTTTACTGACGGTTGGCCATAAAAAAACATTATTGTGGTTTGATTCCCAAAAAAGTTAGAGAAAAAAGAAAACGAGAATATTTCAACAATAGCATTCACCTGAAAAAAAAGTAGCAAGACCTATAAGACTACGAGGAAAAATTGTGAATAATATGGAAGAGGTTTTTTTGGGTATCCATTGACTCGAATCTTACGTGACACCAGCACATCGGAAAATAGCAAGGCAAGCAGCGGCTACACTTGTAGTCAGGAAATTGAAAAAAATTAGAGCTGAAACCTGACATGTTGAACTGGCTATACAAGATGTGAGGACAAAGTTTACGGTCTGGGTGCTATCAAAAAGTTCGAGTGGAATACAGAAGTCATTCCGGATTGAGTGTTATTGGGGACTTTGTCAGACCGCCCTGTAGGAATATTATTCCGGAATAGGCCTACATTGAGGAGTTATATTCAATCTGCGTGAACATTACATAATTTCTGTTCCGTTGCCTATACCAATTCTTATCATTTCTATGGCATAATAGGATGAAAGCAAATGCTTCTACATTTGGGAAAATATTTCATTTCGTAGTAATTCTAGGAATATATAAAAATTGCGTACCTACCTCCACAAATATATTGATATTCTAGTGGATCATGGAAAGGGCGAGGAACAATAATTCCATGAAGTAATACTTAAACTAACAAAGTTTGCCTTTCTCAATATTTTCTAAGGGGTACATGTATAAACACGGAGATACACGTCGGTTTCTTTCTTGGTAACCATTTGGGAAAGCATTTTAAGACCCTTTTTTGTCAACTATGACGTTAAAGAAGTTAAGTCTTCACTTCACCTAGAATACAACTTTTCATTTCTTTGATCACAACATTGCTCTAGACTATTTCTATCGCCAAGTTCGACTTTTCAACTTAATAGTACTGGGACTGAGATCTCGAAGAACTGTCGCCTAGCCACATACCAATTTCTTCCAAAAATTATTGGACTTGAAATATAAGCAAGCTTATAGCTTATCAATGAGAAATTTGTTTGTTCCAGGAATTTGTTGAGATAATTTCAATGGTAGGTACTACAAATCGTCGGCTGGGATGCAACACCGTGTAAGTCCGGAACTTTATAAAATTGAGCCTTTATACAGAAATTTCAGAAGTTGAGAGCTCCATCTATCAACAAACCCTAAAATCAAAGAGATACATAGTTTTTTTTAATTCTTCCATAATTAATCAATATTGCTTAACAAAGTGATTCGAGTTCACCAAAAATATCAGTTTTTTTCGTCTCCTGTAAAATTTGTTAAAACGGAGTAACACGGTTTTGCATCTCAGCCGACGAAATGCAGAAACAGCCCTGAATATAGTTTAAAATGTCCTCCAGTCTGTTTCGATTTTCGTTTTGGAACATTTTTTAGTCATTTTTTAGCCACTTCCTCTAAAATTTCTCCACCAATTCACCATACATTTTTATGCAGGTTGTAGCCAGATCTATAACGCAAGCCTACTCCAAAGGCAACAACACATAAGACATACGCACAAATTTAATTGATGCAACAGTCCCCAGAAAAAGCTTCAATATTGACGTATAAACCTCCTTGTCATCGACTATTAATGTCTATGATTATTCTTTACATTGATTGACAAGTCGTGTCATGTGTATTTTATATTAAGTCGGATTGAAGCTAATTAAAGCTAAATATCTTATTTAGTTTGTTCAATTTTGCCACAATTTAATTAGCTCAATATGACCGACACTGATACGAAACTCCCGCCCAATGTGGCAAGGTACCTACGACCCGAGAAGTTCGATGTGGATCCCACCGCAACAGAAGCGGACCTTAAGTGGACCGACCGAAATATACTTTTGACAATTTTATACTCGAAGAGATTCCTAAAGGTACCGACTCCATAAAGCTTAAACTTTCGATGAATCATATCTTTCCGCATATCTTTCCGCACGTACGTGATTCTTCTACCTATGATGATGCCATGAAGGTACTTGATAAAATATACCTCAAACCAAAGAATGTCTCTGCTAAAACGCATGAAAAAGAAGCTATAAAAGGTGCATTTATATCTGGAATACTATCACTGAAAATCCGGGAAAAATTACTTCAAGAAAACTCTCTCACCTTAGATAAAGCTCTCGATCAAGCTCTCTCCTTGGAAGCTGCGGAAAGGGATTCCCGGGCCATGACCAGCGGAGTGGATGAAATAAATCTTAATGATTTACCAGTGCCGTCATTATCAATACGCACGACTAGAAACTCCCAGAATCCCCGAGCTCCTTTGGAAGAGCCAAGTAAATGGACCTGTTTCTATTGCGGAGGAACTACATCACACCGAAGACTCAAATGTCCAGCTTTCAGCGCGCAGTGCCAACTATGCTCCAAGAAGGGACATTTTGCTAATGTATGTAAAGCTATGAAGGTTACTAATAACGCCGTTACCGTTGAAGAATGTGTCTCGGACTCGGATGAGTCTGAAGTGGTTGCTAATGCTGTCTCAGCTGCCTCTCCATCGAGTCTTTCAAAGGCTACTATCCCCGTAACTCTCAACAACTATCACGCCGACGCGTTAATTGACACGGGAAGTTCAGTGAGCTTTATAGACGAGGAGATAGCAAGACTAATGCAGCTGAAACTGAAACCTCACAAACAGACTGTCACATTAGCCTCTCAAAGAAGAACTTAAAACTTTCTTGAGAGCTAACAGTGTTGCCTCTTCCCGAACTACTCCTTACAATCCACGAGGAAATGGCCAAGTAGAACGCCTTAACGGTACTCTGTGGCATGCAGTACAACTTAGCTTGCGTTCCAACAACATAACAGTAGAACACTGGGAACGAGTCTTGAAGAACGCTCTTCACTCCATTCGATCACTCCTCTGCACATCTACCAATGAGACGCCTCTCGAGAGACTTTTCAAACATCCGCGGAGGTCGCCCAATGGAGAATCAATGCCTACATGGCTAGCGCCAGGACCGGTTCTCGTTAAAAATCACGTTCGCTCAAAAAACGATCCCTTGGTGGAAGAAGCTGAACTGCTTGACTATAATCCACACTATTCCGTAATTCGAAGGTCGAACGGCACGGAGAGTACAGTGTCTAATAGGCATTTAGCCCCGCTTCCGAACGATTCTCGCTCTTCAAATGAAGAATCATTTGAAGATGATTCCTTCAATGAATCCTTTCATTCAGTGAACGCGGACGGCTCCACTCCAGATCCTCAAGACGAGAATCTTCCGGGCACTTCACAAGAAGTTAGAGGAGAAACACCTGCCAACGAAAGACCCAAGAGGAATCGCAGGCTACCTTCTCGTCTACACGACTTTGTGGTAGGAGGAGAAAACATAGACGGGGAGAATGACGTATAAACCTCCTTGTCATCGACTATTAATGTCTATGATTATTCTTCACATTGATTGACAAGTGGTGTCATGTGTATTTTATATTAAGTCGGATTGAAGCTAATTGAAGCTAAATATCTTATTTAGTTTGTTTAATTTTGCCACAAATATCATGCTACAAATAAATATACTGGAACTGTGAGGCAGGTCAAGGATAGTATTTAAATAAGTCTATTCGAGGACGTCACAACCTTCCAATTGGAAGTAACTCATCAACGCGTTGAAAAAATTGGAAGGTATAATAAACAGCTATACGGTTCAGTTGTAATTTTCACAAAAAGTTTGGCTGCACTGAAAGCACTCGATTCATAGAGGTGAGTTTCAAGTAAGAATGGGATGGCGTCGGAAACCGTACCGGAGGTAGTGCCGGGGCACGATGGTCGTGAGGGAGAAAAAAAAGCGAGTGAAAGGACATTAATGGCAATTGAACCCTTCTGTGGCGCAAAATCCACAATGAACATGGCCTCTGTAAAGTGACAGAGAAGTTGTGAAATAGTGATAATTCTCACCACACAAGTGAACAGACATGTGGAACAGTTCATTAAAGAATATACGCCAAAATTGACAATAAGCATAATTAGCTAAAAAAGGAATATTGTCAAAGCCGTCAAGGCCGTCGACAGACGCAATCATGTGCAGTTTCTATTACCTACGCAAAGAAGGTACACATCACACCAAATGCCAATGAGGCGTCTCAAACTACATGGAATGTTCAGTCTAGGGGCTGGTGACTCCATGAAAAAAGTAGGGTTGTGGAAGGTAGAATGTGATTCAGATTAAAAGGATCACAATGGATCTGGAATATTCCAATTAGCCACCTTATCGAATAATATTCAACTCAAATACACCAAGAATGCTGGAGAAGCATTCTTCACTGACTTTTGCAATGAAAAAATATCCAAAAAATTAGGAAAAATATTTTATCTGGATATGTTGTTTCTGGTACATTTTGGTGGCCGAGTCCATCAAGATTCTCAAAGAGTCAGCCTTCCAAGAGAAGGTCGTTAACCAGAAAATCGTAGGAAAAGAGATTGAATCCTCCACAATATAAAGATGGTCGACAATGATAATGAGTTGACATTCATGAGAAAAATCTCGCAAATAGTTTTGGATGTTAGTATTGATTGAATAAAGTAATCCAAAAAATTTTTTTCAGTGTAAGAGCTCCCTTCAGTGAATGGAATGTTTATTATGCCACTACATCAATGTCCTGAAACTATATCTTCCATAAAACAGTATTTTGAAACAATAACTTGGAACTATACATTTTCACTTGTTCGACCTTCTAAAAATTGTCAATTCCCTCTCCTTTGACATTCGGGTTATTGACTATCTCTTGTGGACCTTTATGGAATGCAATACCAAAATGGTCCAGACTATGGTCCACTATAGAGTTATTATATTTAAAAAATATTGCTCCAAGAACAATCATTTCTTCTTCCAATGTAAGAAATCGAAGCGCTCGAACCACACTTTATTTCAAAAAAACCAAACATTAATGTAATTCTATCGGGCATACTTGGGATTTCAATTTTTCAAGATTTTTAAGATTCGTATCAAAAATTTTGAATATTTAATTTTAGATTCTTCAATCAAAACTTCCACTTCAGTAAAGATTTTCATGGTAATATTCAATTGAATGGTTAAATTCAAATTAAATGTTGCAGTGTGCTGGTCAATATTTTTGTTTTGAAAACAAACTTCAGGTACTTCATCCTTCCTTATCAACCAGAAACTTCAAATTTCCTGATAGGGTCACATAGTCGACAGATATATGTCCAACGATAAATTTGATTCAATATGAAACTAACTGTAGTAGTTTAATCTTAACAGATCTGGCTTTCCGTATTCCGTTTCCTCAGTATCTGCCTAATCCACGCTTCGATAACTACTAAAAACGGAACATCCGGACACGAGAGCTTATTTACCCTACCTTTCACCAACGTTGTCAAATTTAGTAGTAACATAACAATATTGAAGTAAATATGTAAATATCAGAAAATAAAAAATAGAAAACTAAAAAAAACAAAGAAAACCCAGGCCCAAACCCGGTTGATCAAGGTATAAGTATGTATAAAAATATCAGAAAATAAAAAATAGAAAACTGAAAAAAACGAGAAAACCCAGGCCCAAACCCGGTTGATCAAAGTGAAACTATGTAGAAAAATATAATAAAATAAGAAATAGAAAACTAAAAAAAACAAGTAATTCCAGGCTTAAACCCGGTTGATCAAAGTGAAACTATGTACTTAGCCTTCACTAAGAAAAGGAAACTCAACCTCAAAACCATTAAACTTGATGGGAACGAGATTGAATGGAGACAAGAAGTCAAGTATCTAGGTTTAACTCTACGCTATAATGGTGTGCAGAAATCTGGCAGGAGCAAACTGGAGCTGTAACCCAAAAATCCTAAGCTGGATGTACACTGCCATAGTGAGACCAATCATCACTTATGGAGCCATTGCGTGGTGTAGTAGAACTAGCCTATTGACGACGAGAGAAAACCTCTCCAAAATTCAAAGACTAGCCTGTATATGCATTACAGGAGCAATGAGAACATGCCCAACGGCAGCCATGGAAGTGATTCTCAACCTCACCCCTTCACATATGGTGGTGGAAAGTGTTGCAGAAAGAACAAGATACAGACTAAGTAGAGAGGGAATCATAAAAAAAACACCTCCTGTTCTAACAATAGTTATAACTTATTTCACTTCCCTGTACTAGTGTGGGAAAGTGACACTCTCAAAACTAAAATACCTGCGGGAAAATGGGTTAAAACACACGGTCGTAAAAACAGTTAATTTTACTGACTCAGTTAATTATCACAGTCAAAACTCTTCTTGTATTGTTGGAAACAACTTTAGGAAAGACTGCTTTGCTGGAAATTTTCTCAATGTGGAATGTAGAAAAGGACCAAACAATCTGCGGAGAGTGTGGTGTCCTGTGATATAAGAGCTGCTTTGCTATAATTGGAAAGAATAGCCCAATTGCAGTGAGTACTCAAGCAAGTGGAATTGAAGCATTTGGAAAATATGAACATCTCCTTATATAAAAAATTGAAAAGCAGAAGTAGATTATCTACTACACCCTACAGGTCCACCTGGAAACATTCTTTAACTGTGATAGGTTCTTAATGAAGGGCTGAATCCGAAACAGTCTTATTTAACCACTTTTTATATATTTTCATTTTGACATCAACTGGTATGTCGTTTAAAAGTATAATACAAAACATAATTCGTTAATTTTTCTGTACCCAACAGTCTATGTGATGACAGATTATAATTCACATGTATCAGCGTAATGCTGTTTATTATGTTGTTTTCAATATGAACATCAAACTTAATATAGCAATCATGGTATGACATAATCTATGTAACCCTATGTAACCCGTATTTCACAAAGAGTCTCAATCCTACATCTGATATAATTTATTGATCTCACTTTCCCTATGTTCTCTTCGGTGCAAAAACTGTGTGGAAATATCCATCAACTATTTATATACTTATCTAGGAGTTCATCCATTTTACAAATGTGGTTGAAATCCAATGAAGGTTTTTGAAGAAGCACAAAGTCAAAGCATATCCTTGATGTAAAACACAGTAATAAAATCGACGGAAGAATATTATCCAAATTGTTCACCCTGAACAGAATATTAGTTAACGTGATTTCATTCCCCTAATTGGATTTGCAGTGGCGACGAAGCGGTGAAAGAACAACCTGTCTAGATATACCATTTTGACGATATGCTTTATCAATTTTTCCGAATGAGTACGATCTTCTTATCTAGTCTCCATGGCTAAGACTTGAAAATTCATGACTTCATGTAACGAGAAAACTTAACTAAAAAAAACACCATCTGGATTATTTCAACACATCTTCGGCTTAACCCTTGTTATTACTCACTTATGCTTCACGCTTAGAAATTTGAACTGATTTATAGCAGCAGTCTTTTGTTGCTTCTTTTGTTGCTTCCTACCCTTCACATTCACTTCCAATAACTAATAATTTGCAAAAGTATGTGTCGAATTCCCAACAGATCAGATTCCACGTATATGTAACCAAATATCCAATTTAAAAGATAAAAAGAATCATCAATCATGTGGTTTTCAATAAAAAATCACGTTTAGAATCGTTTAGAATTGAATTTGTATAATTCAGGCGTTTTAAGCGTTCAAGTCTGTTACTGGAAAAAGTTTTGAATTCAGTTATTCATATGTAGAGACGTTCGCTATGCCCAGTCATTTTGTTTTACATTGCGAACTCAAATATGAAAACAGAAGGAAGTTGAACAACGATGGAATTTTTTTATCAAAATGCAGTGGATTTTATTCACATACAAAATAAACCAGCTCAAAACTATGACAAGAAGAAAATAATTAGTTTTTGGTAGAAATCCCTGAAAAGAAGTACGGAATAATAATTCAAAAATAGTGAATTCCCCATTGAGCTGAAGGAGATGGTGAATCGAGTTGTCAAGACAGATTTTCTCGCTGTATAGAAAAAGAGGATGAATTTATCACACAAAAACCATTTAAGCCTTCCGTGAAAGAAGCACCTCAACCAACACCCTGAGTCGCGCAAATTGGAAAATGACCTGGAAAAAGGCCTAAATCTATCTTTTCCAAATGAGTTGACAGCTGTTTGGTATTAGTGTCACGTATTATATCGACTTTAAAACTCTGTGATATAACTTACTCTGCGCCGAAGGAATAGCCCACTCAACTTCCAGAGCTCTTTCTCACTCCAACGACCATATACATTTCTCACCATCTCTCAACAATCTACAGTTACCCGTTTGCCTCCGAACAGACAGAAGCTGAATTAATGGTTACTGGCTCACACCTCCACCTGCAACTGTCCAGAAAATAGACCAGCCCATCGAACGACGGAAAAATCA
Source organism: Galerucella tenella (assembly GCA_910591685.1). Lineage (NCBI taxonomy): Eukaryota > Metazoa > Arthropoda > Insecta > Coleoptera > Chrysomelidae > Galerucella > Galerucella tenella. The sequence continues at coordinate 19,716 of CAJUYH010004056.1, read as the reverse complement.
GCGAAAAACATCACCTAGATGCCCTCCAGCACCTCAAAAAAAACCGTCCATGGATGGAAAACTACCTACCTACCCTCCTCGAATATCTCGATTAACCCGAGTTTTGTCAAACATTTGACGCCAATCACCCAAAAGACAATTAAACGGACTGGAGGTGAAGATGTCGCTAGTGTCACGACTTTTACACTCCCGTTACTGGAAGACATGTATTGGTGTCTTCTTCAGTCCGTGATTAAGCTCTTTGAGCTCGCGGACGGAGAACGGAGAACATAATACCTTGTACTAATGAGGCGTAAATACGCCGAAACCAATTTACAAGCTATGTTGTCCCTCCTAATTTCAAACCAGAATGGTTGGTGTTGAATATCTTGTAGATATAACAACGCCGTGTAAGTCAATAGCCGTCGAGGCCTACAGCCCAGGAAGTAGTTGTTGCTTCTTAGCTGAACGATCACTGTGTTTGAAAAATATATTTCAAAACCTACAAAGCATCAGAATAATTATTATCCTGCGATAAATTCACAGTTTTTCTTCAGCTTGGTCGATAAAAATGATTTGCACACATATTTCAATTCCAATACTTCCATGGCAACATTTGGATCTGACAGTAGGCTGTGATATGCAGTCATAAAAAGGTTTTTATCAGGTCTGCAGACTGCAGAAATAAAGCTACACGAAAGTTAAATTCCATGGAAATTGATCCAATATTGATAAGAGCATTTTATTAAACTTGATTAACATGATATTCATTATTGGTTGATCTAGTAACTGACGATTTTGAGATTGAGGTGTTCAACAGAGATTTGCTTAGGATGAAATGTTCGATATCAATCGCGTAAATGATATACAAATGCGCCAACGTGTTCCCTAGATGTGGGTAATTGTTTGAATTAGGTACTACTTTCATAAATATATATTTGAGAGGCTGCAAATTTGCATGAAAACAATTGAATCAAGTGACAAATTACATAGAAGCTCTAGCGCAAACAGTAGTGTAAAAAATCAGCGATAACCACAAATCTACACCAAATTTGTAGTAATAGTATATTATCAAACGAGCAATTTATGATAGCCATAATTCACGATGGGTGACGTTTGCGTCACGAGCCGCAGGCGAGGGGCGCAAGTCACCCAAGTGAATTATGGCCATAAATTGCGAGTATAATACTATACTTTGTCCACGACACTCAATTTATTTATTAATAAATAAAAGTCAGTAGCGATTTGGCATATTACTAACCTCAAAATGTTGTGGCAGCTACTTCAAATAATTTGACATATATAGAGATGGGCGATACTGTAGAAAGTATCAATACAACGTACCGTTATGAATATATTGTTTTAAAATACTTAATATTAGAAAATATCGTTATGAAAAGTATCAATACTAAACACTACAATATTTGATAGATACGATATATGTCAGAAACAAATTTCCTGAACAAAATACACAGATTTAATAGTTTATTTCATATTGTACCCCCATCTCTAGTCGTGAATTATGAACCATAATACACTACAGTGTATTATGAACCATAATTCACGACAGTTGATATATGGGTACCATATACCTTTAGTTAGGAGGTAAAATATTGACTTATTATTAGGTGGTCGTGGACAAATATATTTATTAAATGATTTCGAATACGAGATGCTGATCGTACTGCTTCAGTCAGAAATGCATTGTAATGCACACTGAGTTATTCGAGAAGAGGAAGGGTATATAATCATTGGATTAGTCACTCTACTTCTTGAATCACTTGATATACGCGTTACAAAGTATTGGATACTTCTCAAAAATGGGGAGGTTGACTGCATACATGCACTCAATACTGTGGAACGCGCATATCGAGAATCAAGAATGTTAACATTCCCTTCCCCTGCTTGAATAACTCAATGTTCACTAAAAAGTATTGGATATCTTTTAAGGGAAAGAGTAAATTCAATGTTCATATTCCCTTCCCCTTCTTGAATAACTTAATGTTCAATACAAAGTATTGAAATTCTTTCAAGGGAAAGGGTTAATCCGATGTTTATATTCCCTTCCCCTTCCTGAATAACTTAATGTTCATCACAAAGTATTGGATATCTTTTAAGGGGAAGGGTGAATGTGATGATTATAATATCTCCTTCCACTTTTTCAAATAAGCATTGTAAGGATAACATCACATACAGAATATCTGTGATATCATTCATTTTCTTGAGTTCGGATTGAATAAATTCAATAAAAAATATAGTTTAATCAAATATTTGATTTCGCATCTCAACAATAATATACAATACCATAATTCTTGAGTAATCGATTACAGCTACAAAGTTTTATGTTTTGTAGGCTGCATAACTCTCATCTATACATGCTATTGATATGAATTTTGGTTTAATGGTATATTATAAAGTAAAGTATAAAATAAAGTGGAGGGACCCAAACGTAATATTCAATCAAAATGAAATGGTATGAACAATTTTACTTTTAATAGTGACCTGAAAATTTATAATCTCATTTACATTGAAATATGAAAAAAAAATTCAAGAGAATGCATATTTAAATTTATGGTTTCGGTTACGAATTACGTTTCACGGTGAAATATCTGTCAATTCTGTCATGAAAATTATTAACATACAAATTGGTTGTTTTCCAAATATGTATTTTATAAAAGTGGTAATTCAAATGATGTTATGGAAAGTCTAACTGAATTTTTTCCAAAGTTAGCGAGGATACATGGAATTCAAGAGAATTCTTAACAGATTGGTTTGGCTGAATAAATTGTACACTTTCTTCTTCAATAACATCATTTATTTGTGAATAAATTATCTTTGATGACAGAACATCTGAAAGTTCCTCTTTATATCTACGAGTATATAAAAAAAGAAAGAATGTACTTATTAACCGTTGTTTTGGATTAGATGTTATTGTGATAATTTTCTACGAATTGTCAATATAATTGTGAATTTCTAAAAAAGCGTATAATTCATTGTACTTCAACAATAAAGTATATAATCAACGATGGTTTCCTGTGAGGGACCTGAGAGCAAAGGAGGGAAGTAATGAAAAAAAATTGCAGTCCACTAAAAATAAGATAAATCCTTCCCAAGCCATCGAATCCTTGCCCATGGTCAAACTTCGAACCGGTTATGAATTTCTCTGAAAATTTTTTGTCAATTCCAAAAACCAATCAAATTTCTTCATTTTATATCATATGAACAGTCTCAGCCAATCATGTCAACATTACAGTGAAAACAGACCATGGGCAATTTTCACACGTTGCCATGAATACATATTGATTTATTTCGATTTTAAAGTTTCGAATATTTAATATTTCTAAGTGATACTGAAACAAAAAATTTTCTATCCGAATAACCCTCGGACATTGATAAATGCTCAAAAATTTTATGACAACTTTCTCAAGCTTGTTGCTTATAGGCAACAGACCTCCGCCTACGGCGTCGGTCTGTTTCCAAGCAACAAGCTTTCGAAATCTGTCATAAGATTTTTTTCGACCAATTATCAATGTCCTTGGGTTATTACTACTGAAAATCTAATACATCCAATTGACAAACTTCCAGTACCAGTGTTTGATAAGTGTCTGTGCGTGACTTTCTCGTAAAAAATTTGGGCGAAGTTCACAGGAAAAACTAACCATAAAAAGGGATCAGCATCAACTGTTCCTGTTGTATCTGAGAAGTAGATAAAAGCCCAATTTCCACATCAAATGAGGTCAGATAAATAGTTTAATTGTGTTTAAATAAAAAAGAAAACATATAATCAAACGATCAAAAGAACCTACCTGAATTTCGATCGTAATTATATAAGGCGTTCAGTCCGAATATATCACCACCCTCCCTATCCCGGCCCTTGCCTGAACACTAGTTCTTTAAACAAATGAATCGACAAATAGCCGGCAGAAGAGAGGTACCGGGTTGCATTTTTCCGTTCCCTGTACAGTAAGCGCGACAGGTCGCTCTCGCTGTATAGGAAACGGAATTGAAAATCAAGCACTCGTTCCTTAGCTTAGTTTAAAACTTATTTTCTAATTACTTTAAAACACATTGAAATTCATTTTGTTCAAGTTAGGTTATCAAACCACGTGCTTGAAATCTCAACAGCACAATGACAGATAATTTTCAGCCTATACATATGAGAACAATTAATTTTTGGTTTGAATTATATTTTTAATGTTAATATATTCACTTGAATTGAAGATTCAATAAATTATGTAATTTTTATTTGTGGAAATTTTGATGTTACCTTCAGTCAGAGTAGTAAGAAAGACATGGAGCTCTCTGAAACACCACAATCCCAACACTGTGCCCATCGCAACCATTTAACTAATGAGATCAATGGCTACGAATGTCCACAGTGCAAGACCATGAGAAACATTCAGCTAATGAGACTGAGAGTCCCATAATGATCTAGAGAGGTTGATGCTCCCATTTTTACCTCTTTCCTGAACATCCAATAGTAGTTGATAAGCAAAAATATCACTAACATGTTTAGTATCAATTCTGTGGTTTATGTTATTTGGATTTCTTTTTATGTGTACCATTTCTAGAAAATTTCTTTTTGATTTAATATGTTCTGTATCCAATACCTTGACAGACTCATTGTTCATTCGATGACCTGTTTAATTGACATGTTCTGCCAGAGCACATCTTTCAGGATGTAATCTACAGTCACTTCTATGACTGGTGATTCTATCTTTCATATATCTTTTCGGGCCGAGATGGGAAACTTATGTTCGACTGGATCCTTAACCAGTACTCAGACAGTGTTGGACTCATCCCCACGGAGATGCCTACCAACCAAACCCACCTCAAACTCGCCGTTACTCCCTCCTTGGAATCACTACCCTAGCATACTTCAAGACGGGCGGATATCTTGAGGTTTGGCCGATATATTTGGCATTGCAGTTTGAGCAGTCTATGCTGTAGATCACATCTGACTTCAGTTTATCTGTAATTTTGTCTTTTGTTCTTGAAAACAAATTTCATACGGTGAGAGCAGGATTAAATGCAATTTTTATGTTCAATGTATTACGAAAAAGGTGGTTTAAGCATCTTGCTATGTCTCTATGCAAAGGTAAAGTGATATATTGAGTTAATTGAGTGTTAGGTTCATTTTCAGTTTCATTGTTGACTGGAGCCAAAGTATTCACTCTATCTGATGTGTTCATTGTATCGTTAATTTTTAATGTCCTGAAAATAATCTTTTCAAGAAGTGGTTCTGGTTATGAGTTGTCTTTAAAAAGGTGAAGAAGTATTATATGTTTTTTTGATGGAATGATATATTACTAATGGCTAAGACTATTTTTTTCATTTGCTTAACTAAGTGTATTTTCATATTGTGATTGAGGTATGACAAATAGTTGATATATCTACCAGAGCTAATAGGTTTTCTATACCAATCAATCATGATGTTGTTGTTTTGTCTTATAACCAAAGTGTCTAAGAGAGGAATGGAATGATTTCGGTTTTCAGCTTATAGGGTAAATTGTATGTGTGGATCGAAATAATCGAAAAAATATAATAGCTCATCCAGATTTATTGCTGCACTCCCTAAAAATATCTCCACAGAAGTTACTTTCTAACTAGTCAACAAAGACTACTACTTATATAGGAATAATCACAATTGTGTTTTTAGTACGAGCCTTGTAACCCAGATTCCATTGAAACGTTACAGTGTTTTTAATGGAAAGAAAGTCTGACATTCTTTGAATTTTTCAACGGAGTAAAAATAATGTAGAGCTTCAGTTCTATTGTGCGAACTCGAGTTAAATAGATACAGATAGTAAATTGAGTTGAATAAATACAGATGATGAATTATTGTGAGGTAAGTATTTATTTTGAGAATTGTCTACTGAGCCTGTTTGAAATGGAGCTTCTGCTTACACACTTAGTTATTGTTGTTAAACGGATATATGCGATCAAAAGTACTAAAGCTGTGTATGACGTACCGAATAATTAATAAATATCACTAATACAGACCCGATCTGGACAACTCCACATGGAGGATTCGAGTAATCATGAAGGATAACATGAGAGGGGAAATCGGGAACTGGCTAGATAAGAAACACGTACTTCGAACAACCAGAACAAGCATATATCGTTTTCAAATGGGACTGTATATGGAAAAGGATAATAATAAGAACATTGTTTATATTATTGAAATAATAATAATCGTATCATAACCGGCAATCCGTTTTTGAGCTGTAAATTTAACACGTAGCGTATACAGCTCTATTCGGGTTTTTGTTTCTGGACAGACCGTAAACCAATACAAAGTTGCGCAGAACTATCTGCGTACTTTAAGTAGGTATTAACATGACTTTCCAGATGTTCTATAGAACGTACTATTGATGATGGTTGATAGTTCTGGAACGATTTTGTACATATTTCCACATTACCCTGAAGACTAATGAGGTAAGACACCGAAGCCTTTTTATTTGTGTAATGACAACCCTAGTAGGCATAAGAAGAATCGCCTTCACCTAAATAGGATCTCATAATCAAATTATTGCGAAGCTAGCTGCGACAGTGTATGATAAAAAGTATTAATTTTCAATCAAAACGTTTTAAAAAATAGTTGGCAGTCTTCAAAACTTGCAGAATCGATACTTGTTGGAGTAAATATACAAGTTTAGTTAATAGTCTTCAAACCTGATGAAGAACATTATTAATAACAAGGAGTAAATACAAAAAACTCCCAATTTTCAGTTGGGAGTCTCAAATCTTGTCTACAATAATCTATTTATTTCCACTATCTTCACAACCTTTACAATCTTCACAAACCCGTCAGCACATGAAAGAGAGATAGAAAGTAGGAGATTTATACTGTCTTTCTCTAATAGCGTGTATGCTATATATACTCAAATAAAGTCAAAAAAAACCTTTGATCGCCTGTCTTTTTTCTTACTGCAAATAGGTTGACCAAGCCGAGCAGGACGATAAGGGTGTACTTTCCCCACTAGGTGGTCTTGATGTGTAGGTTCTGTAAAAATAATTGGAACACAAAAACTTTAAACATAAAATAGCAAATGAAATTTTAACTCACTTCATGGGTTTTGTATATTTCCCATAAAACCTAATGTTTCCAAAATATTCCCAGGTTGATTCGGGAGCTGCCGAACCTGATTTCAAACTTTCCCTTTTCTCCCTGGTATATTTGTCTCTTAGAGACTTTCATATTTTTTGCATTCTTCAGCTGTTAAACATTCACAATTTTCATATGCCCCAAGCAACATTACAAATAAATATACTAACCATCTATTTCAAGAATAGCTGAAATTTCTGTCGAGGCCTGCTCTTTCATCATGTTGTTGTTATAATTTTTCTTCCGTAAATTATACGAAAACTTATAATTTTGTATACAATCTATGGGCAGACTTGTTATCAGTTGTAGCTCCATCAATGACCGACATCTTTTCACTGAAAGAAGTAAAAAAACCACAAAATTTGAAAAAACAATCCGTGAACACACCAAAACAAACAAATACTCCAACCAAAGCAAAGCCAATCAAAGAAAATGGAAGACTGGAAAGTGAAAAGTACAGTGAGCAAATGACATATGACGCTTCTCACGTGGTGCAAAACTTTTGTTTCGATTGGTTTATACCAGAACTGCCAACTGCGGACTTAAATCTTGGCCATCTCGAACGCGGACGCAGCGTAACTGGCGTGATGGAAACTGCGAACTGAACGCGGACTGACTTTATAGACGTGATTGTGTGATCCCTTCAATTAAACTTCAACTGAACTGAGCTGGCAACTGCCAACGACGAACTGAACACGAACTTAAAATTTATAATTACTACTTGAGTATTTATACTCCTGGTCATATAAATGACACTTAGGCGTCTATTCTGTAATATTTCGTTCAGCAAAGGTTTCGTTTACAAACGATTGGAAGTGTGAACGGAAAATTTTTGAATGTTGTTCTGTATCTTTTTCGTTGACCACTTTCTGATGTAAGCGAAAGCTGGACATGTTCAAATAGGTAGTAGAGCAAAATATCACAGCGTTGTCAGATTTTTGGAGTACAATATAATTAAGGGATGAGAATCGTATCTAATCTCCATTCTATATAAATACGTATCCGTTAATGTTTCCAAAATCCACACTACTGTTATTTAATATACTGCACAAACCTTTAAATGTAAATAAAAAAGGACTGTGATAGTTTTTTTACGTTTTTCATGTCAATATTTTTACCAACTATGAAATAGTTTGAAATGTGACAACGTTGTTCAGCTTTCAACTGCAATTTGAGGTTAGGGCTCTTTTTGTTATTGTTAGATAAAGGAAAAGCTTAGCTGAGGCATTGACGTTTATATGTCAATGAGCTGAGGCTACGAATTTCTTACTTGAAAATATTTCATTAACACGTTCGCGGACAGTAGGTGAAATCGGGGGGCTCAAATAATGCCACCACCAAAAATATAAAAAATAAATATATTTGTTAACCAAAAAGTAAGTGGCACCAACCACAGGCCATTTTTTTGTTTCTTTTTACAAAAAAACTCGAGCGGCGTATGCCGTCTTGTCCCTATGAAAAATATTTTTTGATATGCTGGGACAGTGACGTTAAATGCCGTCAAGGAAAACTCATTATGATTCATTAAAAAATTTATTGAACTGAAGTACAAAACGAAGTTTGGAACATATGAAAATATGTTAGAGTTCTACTTTTTGTGAAATTCTTCGAAGCAACGCTCGATACACAGGGCTGGTTTTTCCGGGCATGTTTTACACAGGTATTTCGTTTCTTTGCGAATTTTATGTTCCGCGCATTGCCTGCACCTCATGTGGTGGCTCTTGCTAGGATCTTTCTTATTCGGAATTTTATCTGGAAAATGCATGACAGTTTGTAGTTTTCCGCCTAAATCAATTTGGAACCGGGGATGTTTACAAATAAAATAAATTTGAACAACGCGTGTATAAAAAACATCAAAATTATACCTACAACTACTAACTACTTACTTTTGCTTATAAACCACTTGCTTTATAGTATTTAAAACACTTATCAGACTGCACAGATGTGTACACAAACACAGATAAACAGCAAATGCACCTGTTGAACAATATTCTTAGGTTAGGCTTACCAGAATTTATGCATGGACTTTTCACGAAATTTTATGTTTTCTCCTGGGACAGTAAGCGTCCGTCGCATGAAAATCATACGCAGTGCTGTCGGCAATCGCCGCGGTGAACCCAGAATGAAATTAGAAATTGGTCGGCATATCCCGTCTTGTCCCTGCACATAGCGCGGGATATGCCGCTCTGTCCGCGAACGTGTTAATATGTAAGCAAAAATAAGTATTTCTTTTTGAATAATCAATAACCACACTATACAATACAATAATACAATAATTTTCACCGAAGTGATTAATCCTATCACAAAAATAGACAAATTTTTATACCTGAAGTAACGTTTCTGGCTATCGTTCATTTTGGATACAGAATAACATTTATCGTTCGTAAACGATATTCGTTCATCAACAGCATCGTACATACTTACAGAATAGACCCCTAAATGTCCTTGAGTAACGTTACAGTTATCACTTTAAAGGAAAACTATGTTATCCACTTATCAAGGCTCACACAGATTTAAAAAAAGTCATGCTTTGTAGATTGGGTTTTTTATAGACCACGATATTATTGAACAAAAAAGAAAGAATAACATCAAAAGTTCCCATTTGTAGATGATTTGGTTTTATAAGCACAATTGTATTAGGAAAGATTTTGTTGGTCATTGTAATTTAATCAAAAGTAATACCACGAGTGTTTCAAACTTTATCGATGATTTTTCCTTCCCACGGAAACTTGTTTATTTGGCCAAAATATGAAAACAAACTGATTGATTGAATCACGAGTCCGTCCGGAGGTTTGTTTGAATGTTTTTCCTCAAATAAACAAGTTTGAGTGATGAAAATAAAAAATTATGTGCCAAAATTTAAAGATCGAGTTTTACTTGGGAAGATTATTTTTTCCAACAATTTCAAAGGATTTTGCTTTATTTGAACTTTAGTTCTTTACGTCAGGATATGTTTGAGCGACCAGGGGTCGCGTCGCAGAAGATCTGACCGTTACGTTACGTTACTACGATACGTTACTACGATCGGTTGTCAGGACGGTAGGTTGTGTTTACTGGTTTCAAAGTTTAACACGTCGGTAAGTGATTTACTTACCGTTCAGACGTCGAAAAGTAATAAATAGCATGGAAACAATTTCACCAAAATGCCAAAAAATATTTTAAACTGATCGAGAAGTATAAATCTCACTTTTGACATTTCGTTCATTTCGAAGAAATTCAAATTATTTTATTCGGAATTTATTTCAATACGATCGTGCAAAAAATGGTAAAAGCATCTCGAACGTTAAGTGTAATTACAACGTTTGCATGTAGATTCCTCTCGTAAAATTGGACAAAATGATATGAGGATTAAGGGGTCTAGCACATTTACTTTCCGAAATACAGGGTGTTGAAATTTTGAAAACTTGAATGTTCTAGTTCGATAACTTCAAAATGGATGGATAAATTGATTTGACATTTGGCAGGTTGTTTTTGAATGTAAAAGGGCATATTTGGATAGGAATAGTAGTTTGTGCAACTAGTGTGGATATAATGGCCATATCGCACGAGGACGAAGTTTGAGCACGACGCCGTAGGCGGAGTGCTCAATCGTTCAAGTGCGATATGGACAATTCACACGAGTCGAACAGCATATTCTTTCTACGACCCCTTCAAGAAAAAATCAAGAAAATGAAAATTTCTATAAACTGTAATATAACTCCGAATTGAAAATTAAACTATTTAATTTTATGTTTCCACTAATTTTTTTGTGGTAAACGTACAGTTCTTGGTTGTCCAATTTGTATAATGCTACGGTTTCCCTTTTCAAATATACGATGCTGTTATAAGTAGATGTTGCCAGTCGGACTCCCTCATCAAGGGTACCGTACCATTATCTATAATAATGATTATTCTGCTAAATATTTCAAACGTCTACCTGTTGTCGTTATTAATATCAAGCAGAATAATTATTTAAAAATAAAATTAACAATAAAAAAAAACTTGTTCACGGGGAATCGAACCCGGGTCTACCGCGTGAGAGTCTGGTTTGCTTACTACTCGACCACCGCGGAATATGCAAATTGTTTATCCATAACGTCAGATGTATTACATAATTTTTGCTTAGAAGGAACTAAAATTCCTACCGTGTGTCCCGCGACACGTTTCACCTTTTTTAATGCATTATCTTTGAGCAGCACGCTTGAAGCATTCTTTATGACAAAATTATCGCTGTAATCCATCGGTGATTGGATGAAATTTGACACATGACCTAAAATTAAGATATTAATTAATTAATTAAGTATTAATTTGATTGGCTACTATATTTAGTAAAAAATTATCAGTATAATACCAAATGATTGGCTATTGCTATTGGTTAAAACCACCAAAATGTCAGATTTTGACAAGTGAAAAAAATAATCAGTGATATTATGTTTGAAAACTAATTTATTTGCCACAAACTGGGTGGAAATTGCATTCTTTTGTTGTTTGGTTTGTAGTTCCTATGTTCATTTTTTTAACATAACAGTGATTAAAGGTAATTAGTCTGTTATTAGTTGACTTTGTTAATGGTCACCCAATTGTTTTCATTTTGTTAACATTGCACGAATAAAAAAAATTATACAGTTATGGAAAATTTTCAGCTAACCGATTTGTTTGTATCCTAAATACGTCTATGATAAGTTCTCACACCTACTTCTACACAGTATATGAACACTATGCTTTTACCGACTGTTCAAGCTCAGCAGCAGGCTGATGTGTTGGAAATTGAGTTCTCTCAACGCATCAGGGCCGTATATAAGGAGTTCTCAAATATCATGATCACGCAGGATTAAATGTCAGACCACAGAATTAGTACGCTCTAGTGTTATAAGGCTACCAACTCCATTTTGTGGCAGCCTGCGACCCTGTGGAGTCATTTGGTACCAAGTCGAAATTTCCTTCTCCTTTCTGCCAGGCAGGGGTGGCCAAAAGGTGCCGGCGCCCAATATATGACATTTGATTTGATATCCATGTATTAAATTAATATGACTCTGCCAGCGAGTATACTCCTCGGACTTTTTCAGTCTATGTCACAAATTTGACTTCTCGTGAAATTCAATTTTGTCATACAAAGTTGGTATGTTGAGGGTTTGGAAGGGTGTTATTTCATGTTGCCCTAGCATGCAACCATGCAGACCCAGTGCTGCACAAGCAAGGGCGCTGAGGGAGTGGAATTTTTGTCCCCTTCTTGGTTGGGAGATGGTACTTCCACTTTGTTCACATTTCAGAGATGGTGAACAAACTATGCATAATGCATTTATCGCTATAATGAATTGATAAGGCTCAATCCTCGACAAAGTTACATCCCTACACTTCGAAAGACCCTCAACCCAATTTGGCAGCCCAAACACATTCCTGTGGACATCTCATATTTTGGATCCCCAAACGCCCTTTCACACACCCATGGGAAAGGTAATGCGTACAGAGGAGAATCAATTGATTTGTTCATGACGTCATTATTTTGAAAACAAGTTACAGCTGTCAGATCTTTTATACGTTACTTGTGAATTTCAGGACATGATTAAGTTAAGATGTCATAATTGTCGGGTTTTCAATTTTCCTATTATTAATATTGTGAACTTTTTTTGCCCATGACTTGAGTGCTAATCAATATTTTTTGAAGTCTATTTCTGTAGATTTTTTGAGCAGACAAAAAAATACTTCGACGTTTTCTCCGTAAAATTTAGCGTTGAAAAGATATACACAGGAAACTGGAATCACACCCTTCTCATCTTGGTAATCAATTTTCCGCATCGACTTAAGAGATCTAGAAGAGTGCATCTTATTCTATATCAATGTTGCTCTCTTGTTAAGCAAAATCAGCCACCAGGAGGGAAATAATGCTCATAATCCTATTTTTTTTCCACGATATAAACGTAATATTGGATATGGAAACACCAGCGTTACCAATTTCCATAATTTAGAAGGAAATTTTTGGTTATTCAAAACTCCGTATTTTCCGAGTTATAATTTCAACAGATACATATTGAATGTACTTCTTGATTATACCCATTTAAAAATGCTGATTATAATTAGCCCATGGCATGTTCCTGGAAACCTCGAATTTCCATGATAACAACCACAGATTAGTGTCTCACGTATACCTTCGTGACTCCAATGTAAAGCAATGTGCATGTCTTTAGCCTCCGCAAAATCCGAATAATGAAATTGAGCACATAGCAATTTTATACTCATTATGAGCTTTTTGTACAAGCAGAATTGATTATTGTACATATATTATGTGGCTAGCCTGTTCCATAATTATTGGCATCAAGTTGTAGTCGGTTCTATAGCAGATACAAGTTTTTTTTTTAGTAAAATTGGTTCCCATTATCAGTTCCATTCCCTTCATATTAAGCCCCAGTATCTCACCTTTATTTATCCAGGGTTCTTAATTAATTAAATTGATTAAAACGATGTCTATATTGTCAGCCACCACTCTTTGATGTAGGACAGCAGTGGCTGTCTTTTTGTGCTACAAGTTAACTTGTAGCACCTTGGAGGTTCATGGTTCAGGTTCTCAATCAGCACCTGTTTCCTCGTCGGTCAAGTTTTCCAGGATTTTGAAACTGGCCTGCCGGAATAGATATATACGGTCACCATTGAGCCCGCACCAGTTCTTTCATGGACTCCACGTCAATCTGGGGACTCACATATAGTAAATCGAGAGAAGAACCATGGCAGATCACTTAAGTACTTTTGTACAAGGTACAAGAATTGCCTAACCCATAATATATGCCCTAAATGTCGCCAGCCCCCATATGGTAAATTGAAAAATGGACCATGGCATTCCGCTTCACAACTTTTGAACAAGATACAAAACCCGCTCGTAACGTCTCACTTGTGCATTCGATGCTATCGTATCACTGTCGATGCATTCGATCGTAGAACGCAAATATTTTAAAAATTAACTGCAGCTTTCAGTGAATGCAATACCTTCTTAGATTTCGTATTGGAATTAACAGAAGGAAATTTTCATGACGGCTTTCATAAAAATAGAGCTACAATCATTTTGGAACACTGCTTACTAAAAACATCTCTGTTACAAGGAAATATTCATTCATTTAGTTACGATTGTCTAGTCAAACAAACATTGCAGAATTCACTATACGATTTTGGTTATTTAATATATGAATCTGCGTTGTTGTGGATAAATGAAATTCAGACCATGGATGATAACACATCAACCAAAAAATGTTTTGTACAAATTAAACACATCAATCATCCTGATGCCAGATATAATTTCCTGGGACAAGTAAAGCAATATTTTGACTTCGCCGACTGTGGTCATCTGTGTGTGATTCTAAAAGTTAACCCTATAATATATTGGAATTATACAGAAACAATTAATTAGTGATGACGTGCGTGGAACAGCGCTTTCATCTTTTCCTTTATTATTTCCTATTCTGGACACAAATGATTTTACCAGGTAGACAAACCTCATCAAGTACATACTAAATTTATTGAAATCAAGAGCCTTTGCGTTAGATTAATAGATTTTACATATTATGTTATTCTCTTTTCATAAAACATCATGTACCTATTGTTATTTACTTTTTAAACTTTTTTTTGTCTCAAACAATATGTTTGTACCAAATCCGAACGTCTTATAATAAAAATGGTAATATTCCTTAAATGCAATAAAATTAATCATAATAGTGATAAAATATCCGTATCTAATAAGCAATTATACTTCAGAAACCTCCCTTAACTTATGTATATATTATGTAATCCGTCAGTAATGCAGCGAATTAGAGAAAATGTTCGCTTCGTCAGAGAACGTTGATGGAAGATGTAACGAAACGGTATGTTCAAAAAGAAGTCCCATTTCTCCAGACAACGATGAATATAACAATTTCCGTCTTACAATATTTATTATGTTATATTTGATGGTTTTAAAAGAAGTATATCTGAAAAGCCATAACAAAGTATATTTTTTTGAATGTATTGCAACGTTACGTTCGGCAAAAGTCCGGGACCGGACAAGCATTGAATAGAATATAAATCTTTTTATACCACAAATTTCACTCCAACTTGAACTATACTTTGTAAATATTTTGAAATATACAGGGTGTTCCAGTTTTGCGTACCGAAGTAATTTTTTTATCTTCAAATGGATCTTTGCCTATCTAATGGCAGATTTAATAAGATCACGTTTCAAGCCTCAAGAAAATATGATGTATTGCCATCCAATACAAAGTGGTTGAAAAGATATAGCCACTTTCAATGAAAAATGACTATCCACCTAGAGACATTCTATGAAATAACAAAAAACAAAACAGTTTCAAACAATACGAGTGTTATGTATAAAATTGGTTCAGTTATCATGATTTAGAACAATAAAATACAACATGAAGAAAAACCGAATAAGTAAAAGTAATAAATTCAATTCCACTAAACGCGAAAGCTGCAAGATACCCTTTACTATGGTAAATCAATTATTATTGTTAAGAGATAAGGTCTAGAAGTCTTGTATGTTATTGAAATCAATACTAGATATATTTTTGTCTACAATGTTTGAAACATACTTTTTGTTAGTTATTTAATGAAATTAATCTAAGTGGATAGTGATATTTTTGTGAAAGTGGCTATATCTTTCCACTCGGTATAGGATAGCAGAACCACATATTTTCTGCAGGCTTGAGGCGTAATATTTTTATATATCAAATCTATGTGTATAAAATTATATCACTCTGTGATAAAATTCAATATAAAATCTTTGTTAGTGGTTTCTAAGGAAACTAAGTTGTTCATTTATTTATTTAACTGTCTAAAAATTATTAAAACTATTTTAAAAATTTAAATGAGTATTATTAACATGAATAATACAAGATTTGGAAATAATCCAATAAATGGAAAAGAGAGTACAATTAAGCAAAGTATACCGCGTAATACAATGTAGACAAAAAAGTCTGCATGGGAACAGTTTAGAATGTTTCTGGACGCACGTGATTATACGTTGGAAAAGGATACTTCCGAACAAGTTATAGCAAAAATTCTTGAAGATTATGATTTCAACATGAAAAAAAGAGATGGAACTGATTATACTGAAGCTAGTGTGAAAACACTTTGAAATACGACTGCTCAAATGGTTCAGGAAAATATTTTCTAGAATTTAACATCAAAATTGATCCATTTAAAGATATTACCCATGAATTTGCTACATTTGCCAGGGATACAAAACGTGAAAATCTTTAGGCTGAACCTGAAACCAGAAAAAGAAGTTCTAACGCGTTTACCAAAGAATTAATGGAAATGGTAGAAAGGTATTCTGAAGATAATCCTGATTACAAAAAAAGATTTTTCATTTATGTTCGTTCGAATTAGTATGGCGTGGAAATGAAGCTGCTAATTGTGATATCAATTACTTTAAAAAAGAATATGATAATAAAGGTAGTTTTACTGGCAGGGTAGAATATAATCCAATCTTTTCCAAAACGACACAAGGAGGATCAACAGCTTTATCTGGCAGTAAGTGGCTGGTAAGAAATAATACTAACAACAATTTGTGTCCCGTTCGTTTATTTTTAAAATTTATCAAAAAAAGAGAATCCAATCCTTATCTAACAACAACAAGATTATTTTTAACAGTACATCCAAATTGGGAGAAAGGAATATGGTACAAAAATTCACCATTGGGAATTAATACCTTCGAGAAAATAAAAATAAAGAAAAGTAATCCTCAGTTTCTAACTTAAATTCAACACAGGTTATGATGCAAAACAATCCCCAAAATAATGCTACAACGTATCATTTATAATAATTGTACTTTTTACATAAATAAGTAATTTTTTTTTCATGATGTTATTATTGTTTTGGCTTTGTATAATTAAAGTTTGCAATAAATAAAACGTTTAAACATATGATTTTTTAGTTTTTCTCTCGTGAAATAGTCATGTCGGTAAGGTAAAATTTTTCTCTTGTCGTATTCAAGCTTGTTGCTTTTAGGTAATCTTGCTCATGACATTTAATCCAAAACCAAAAAATGTCATTCGCAAAATTGCCAAGCAACAAACTTTCACGACAATGGAAAAAATTTTGCCGACAAAATTTTCGCTCTCGTATTATACATGAAAAAATAACTGCGTAAATTGGAAAACTGTAACTTAACAACCCTGGTGTATGAAATTTGAATATCAGCGACAAAAAAAACAAAATTTAAAAAAATAAGCTGAAAATGATCCTAACTTGTTTTATATAAACGATTCAAACTCAACAAAGACGCATTTCCACATATTATATATGTATGTATGTGAAAAAATATTTCGCTCGCACAAAATTTCAATGATACTGATTATTAAGTGGGTATGACCAATAATTCCACATTATTCAACTGGCAACGCTGCACTACTACAAAAAAATCGTTATAACGTAACAATTAATGCCTATTGTGTTTTAGATGTCTGCGTCATATAATAACTTTCTCCAGCGTCATAAATATCTTTTTATAAGTGTACAACTTTAGAAAATCAATTGAGTAGCAAAAAAGACCTTTAATACAAACAACTTATATTTTTTATATGCTGGAATTACCAAACCTAATTTGCGCTCGGCACGAAGTGGTAAAAGTGTTGGTCATTTCATATACATACTCACTTACTCATTCCAAACGGTGAACATAATCGATAAAATATCATGGCAACTTCATTTCAAAGTAATTTTGCTCACATGACAGTACAATATTATGGTATTTTGAGTTTGTGCTTCAATGTAAATAGGAAAAAGTTCAAATATTTTTTATATACTCATTGATCTTGAAATTTGACATCAATTACTTTTTATCACGTTTTTTTGTATGGGTGTCCCCCTCAAATATAAACTTCATTTTAATTGCAATATTCATTAAAGTGGATGAAATAACCCAATATTCTGTAAATATTTTAAGCGTCTACCTGTTCCCGCCTGGTGGCAGTAGGACAGGCGGACGGTCAGCGGAGTCTTAGGGCGAGTTGTATCAAACACTTAAACTCGGTTTAATGATAACTGATGTTTAGACTGTGGCTGATTGATGTATTTTTTATCAACAATTACATCAGTCTAAACATCAGTCATCATTAAACCGAGTTTAGGTGTTTGGTACAACTCGCCCTTAGTGATAGGGCCCGTTTTTTACCCCATGGGTACGCAGCCCTATGAATTATCTTCTTAGTACATCTGTAACTTTCATATAATATTCTTCAGTATATGAAAAAACTTGTCCATCAAACTAGAATTTGACCAAATCAAAGTCTCTTGACAAAGAGGGAAAAGGGTTGAAGTGCGACAGCTATTTCATGCATGTGCGGGACAGATAGCTGTAACAGAGAGCGCGAGGAAGGGACAAAAAGTATCACAATAGTTGCGTGCCATTTGTCTAGATTGAAATTCCATAGAAAAATTAAGTTATATGGACATTAAGTGGAAAAAGTGATAGTCTAGAAGTACTAGGAACTGGAATGGAAGACTAGACAATAATAAGGTGAAAGTGCTATAACATTGTTTGTGGTATCCCTCAATTCACAACAGTGTTATATTCCCATATGTCAGGTTGAAATGAACACGAATATTTGAAATTCCCAATAATTTTTTTCATTTTGACAAATATTTCTATTCTACCACTTTTGTCTGTGCAAAAACACTATTTTCA
The DNA here is from genome assembly GCA_910591685.1 of Galerucella tenella. Lineage (NCBI taxonomy): Eukaryota > Metazoa > Arthropoda > Insecta > Coleoptera > Chrysomelidae > Galerucella > Galerucella tenella. Next base: position 982 of record CAJUYH010004056.1, on the reverse strand, counting down.
TCCATTATCCATCTCAGGAAAAAGTTTCATGAAACACCACAAACAAACGTGACAAGTGACATGGAATTCTCTGCTGCACTCTTAATATTGATAAATTGATGAAAAGCTGGAAAGGAAAACAATTAACTCATGTATGCCAAAAAAAAGCTTAGATTTTCAATAATCTTAAATATCCCACCATAAAAATGTATCAAAATCGCCAAAAATAAATACAATGTGATAATGCAGTTGTGTCAGACAGGACTTGAACAACCTCGTACATCCAAAGAAAACTGTGACAATGATTTTGTTGACCGACAGACCCATCTTGGCCTCTTTTGTTACCCACAGAAGCCAAGGGCCGTATTCTTGAGTGCGGGAGTAAATATTCCCGAGGGAACATATATATTTTGTCTTGGCCACAGCAGCGACCGAGTAACGAAGCAAAATATGTGTTCTTCCAGGATGCTGTACTGCCTTAGTCTAGAATAAGATCCCAATTATCTTGATTGTTTCATTACCCCTTTTTGGGTGATTTGAGCGTCCGTCTTGTGCTGGTACGACCACAACAGAGCACAATAAACACCTTCATCCATCCGTTTGGGATATTCTCAAAAGTCCAGGTCAATGAACTAGATCCCATTTCTATTTCTAATTTTGTTTACTTATATTTCAGTAGATGCGAATAGGTGTTTCATCCTTCAATTCACATTTTCTGCACATAGGTTCACTGATTATTCTCATTTTGTGTAGGTGTTTTCGCAGGATCGGTAACTGTTTTCGAATTTCTTCCACTGTAAATCTTGTTCAGTAGACACTCCGAATGAAGGTGATCAACTGTTAACTTCCATTTGAATTGGTGTTCTTTGTCTAGCAAGTCCCGGAATCTACCTCCCATGCAATCCTCTTTCCACAGGACGGTTCCGGACCTGTAAGTCTTTTTTGGAGCCCCCCTCAGCTAGCTGTTCTACCAATCCACTACCTGAAATCTACCGTTGCCCCT
>CAJUYH010004055.1:0-29000 GCA_910591685.1 Galerucella tenella | reverse complement strand
TATGCCCAATTTCACCAACCATTTCCTAAAGTTAGATAATACCTAAAACAGATTTTGGAATGACAAAATAGAATTTACGTTTCACCATGCGCTAAGAAACGCCTAAACATGATAGAAAATACCCAATATTGTCACTCTCAAGTAATTCTTAGCGCGTGGTTAAACGAAAATTTCACCTAGCAATTCCAAAATCTGATTTAGGTATTACCTAACTTGAGGAAATGGTTGGTTAAATTGGGCATTATATCCTGAACTCAATATCAAGAGTATTGAATATAATGTAGCGGAGCTTGTGAAATGAAATTATTTTTTTTTTAATGTTAATTTTTGTAATAAATCTGAAACCACTCAATATTTCCGAAACAGTTGAAGATAGGTATAGTACATTGTACATGAATTAGGTTTTGAATTTTTGTAAGAATCTAATAAATTGATGATAATACAGGCAGTTTCATTTGAAATAAGGAAGTTGGTTTTGGTCACTGTCCTATGACACACCCTGTGCATTTTAAAATACAAATCGACGTGACCAAGCGTTTTTCCAACACGCCCCCATTTATTGGTTATCTAATTTATCTCATTTGGCAATTCCACACTGTATAAGTATCAGAGAGAGGCATTTATGTTATCCCGATATTTGCGTATAAGCGGTGGATACGGTTATCAGAAGTTCTTGGTCAGAGCTGGACCCAGATCTACTTTTTTGAAATCAAGTCAAAGTCAATCTTTAAGAAATCAACCATAATAAACATTTGAAAAATATAACTTACATCCATGAGCTGCAGCTTTGACAGCATTGACTGTTAATAACCTCCAATAATTCTATCCGACTTAACGGAATATGATAACGTTAAAGTTTTTTTTTGATAATTGTTACTTTTTCCAATTCAACGAATATAACAAATTGAACATAAGATTGGAATAAGAATTTCAGTTCCGCTTGAGACAAGTGGCGTTGCACGAACTTTTCAATTAAGCTTATTCAGAATCATATATTGTTGGAAATATTCTGTCACATAAAATAAGTTAACGTACTGAAATATATCTTCAATCTCTCAACACGACAATTACAAAAACAATGAAACAACAAAGTGAGAACATAAGATTGAACACAGCTATAGTCCATTTAAAAACCAGGAGGAGTAATTTGAAAAGCATTACTCACACTACTAAAAGTTACAAGATTAGTAACTAGAGGGTATGTTCCGAAAAAGTAGTCAACAGTCGTGTTCCAAATCCATTAAATATGCCCATAAGTTGATTCCTCGTCTGTCTAGTAGATTATTTTGTTTTTAAGCAGACGGGTATTCTGTCACATGTTAAACTTTGTCCTGTTTCGTATTACTCTAATATATTACTCTAATGTATTACTAATGTATTACTCTAATAATAAGGATTACACAGTTGAATTTAATTTATTCCAAAGCTTGCAAAATTTTAACCAATATAGATAACTCATTTTTGTTTTTCGAGGAGCATTTTCAATTCACTCATCACAATTTTTCGAAAGTCTTGGTATTCCACTAATATTTGTTGCACTGTATTTAGTTCCTCCACCTCGGAATTCCTTTTAGTTAATGAACCGTTGCTTCTAATACTCCTATAGGGAAAATGATGAGCATTTCTTGAGAAATTGTAGATATAATATGAATATATTTGATTTTTGACGGTCCTAAATGACCTATGAGTTCACCATTTATATTGTTTTTCCGGACTAAGCGAGAAGCTGGTACTCGAAGTAAAAGGATCCCTAATTGCAGATATTTGATACAAATGAACAGTTTCAACGAAACTAAGTGGAAATAATGAAATAACAAGAGCGGATGCGATGACCAATTAGGTATATTTATCTGTCAGAGCTATGAAAAATAAAAACTATCAGCTGATGTCAATATTAAAAAGTGTTGTGTGAAACTGGGCGGAATCTGACCAATCAGAGGTCTACAGAATTGGCAACTCAAATTCAAATCAATCCTTCTGGTTTTTAAATAAGGTATAGTATCGAACAAATATATTATTGAGTAATCTCGGTTTGTGCGCCGCTGGTCCAAAAACAGATTATTATTTCACGACATAACGGAACTCCAGTGACCTACTAACGAGTTAAATAAAATTCTTTTAACAGGTCTCTTCTCGGCGTCCATGCCTATTGGCTATTTCTTATAACTGACGCATTTTATCTGTTATGCGGTAACTTTGTTCGAACATCCGTACAATTTAATTATGTAAGAATGCAAAATGACATGGAGCATTTGATATCACGGAGTTATAACGGTTCATTGTCGTAATATATGTATGTCGGATTGAAAATAAACAAAATGTGTGTTTAACTTAATACAAAGTTAGTTGAGAATTACATTATTTATGTTAAATTGGGTATATAAGTAATTTCCATCATCGTATTAGAAAAGCACGATTCACTTATTCCACTTATATTGTATTGAGCTTAACAAAAATACATAATCAACAGCTTGACACTAAAATATATTCAAGAATACATTGGAATTAATCACTATCTGTCTAAAAACTACTAATTCCAAAAATGAAACAAGGGTGCAAAAGAGCAGCTTTATTGAACAAAAGGTACCACTTATTGGGTAATGCATTTCATTCAAATTTCGTTGAATATTGCGTTGATTATTACATTACAATAACCAGAAAATAATTGATAAGCTTGTTCGTTTTGTATCTAATTTGTGTCTAATGGAATAATCTCTTTTTCCCTTCGCTGAGATGCCAATTCGTCATGGTAACATCTGGTAGCATCAATGTTATCTATTGGAAGGTGACCTAAAACAGGATCACCTCAACTTTTCGTTGAATAACGGAAGGAAAATGATGTAGAAAGTATAATCCTTTTTATATCAGTATACCAGGGACAGGCTTTTTAAGCAAAAATGGGTTCGTAAAAATAATAATTATTACAACGCTCCAAAACTCTTGAGAAATATTTTTCAAAAACAGTGATCGTTCAACTAAGAAGCAGCAACTATTTCCCCGGCTGTAGCCTGGACGGATATCAAATCACACTACAAAGTCAAACGGGGTTGGCATTGGTAGGCATATCTAAAAGATATTCAACACCAACCATTCTGGTTTTCGAATAGGAGGGACAACATCAATTATAGACCGGCTTCGGGTTATTTGCGCATCAGTACAAGGTATGTGTTCCCCGTCCACGAGCTCAAAGAGCCTATTCACGGACTGATGAATACACCAAAATCACAATCAATTCGTCAAGTTTTCCAGTGACGGAAGTGTGAAAGTGGTGACAGTAGCGACATCCTCACCTCCAACCGCAAACAACATTTTTCAAAAACAGTGCATGACCGTTCAACTAAGAAGCAGCAACTAGTTCCCGTGCCATAGGCCCCGAAGAATATTGGAGTACACTCCAAAGTCGAAGCTGTTACTTCTTAGTATCGGAAACGCGCTTATTAAATAATAATACTGTAATAATACTTCAAAAATAGGTGGTTGTTCGCAATCCTTGTTGGAGGAAGCCAAGAAACGATAAAGTTGGCTTGGGCTGCGATAATTTCACTTGATTTTTCGACTAGGTGAAAAGAGACAGGTTATAAGAGGAATCCGTTCGGTTGTCAGTATTAGGCGACTGGTGAAGCCTTTTATCATACGTCTATAGAAATATTAGATTCAAACGGACTTCAATTTGAAGGGATAGGGAGAAATGGAAAACTGTCATTGACAGATTGTAAAAAATATATCGAATGCAGTTGCCTTGTTAATTATAGTGATGATATAGGAGGTCAAAGACCATTAATTTGGCCTAATTACAAATACAGGAATTTGTCTACATTTTGTGAATGAAAATTAAGAGTAGATAAAATAAACAAATGAGCAAACTATGTTTTCACATCACAAAGTTTTTGAAAAAGATATGGGATGTCTACAAAACGTGAGAGAGATCATGATTGTGTGTTGTATTCCTTCTTCCATGCCACAGAATCTACATCCTCCTCCCTCCACTATTTTTCAGGTGCCCATTCAGGCGACAGTGTCCCATTTGGATTGCTGTTAAAACTCGTAGTGCAGTTTTACTTTGACTTATGCAGTCATTTGATCTCAACGGGTTGTAGTCACCTAGCAGAACGTTTAATTGTCTAAGCCCTACTAGATCTTCCCAATGGTCAGATTTCCTCTTTTTGCCGGCTTTAAATATTTCTTCCAGTATTACATTGGAGCTGATATCACAAAAGGGTTCCGATCCTCGAAAGGACACCTGAAACCTCGTTTGCAATACCTTATATAGTGGAAACAAGAAAATTGAGGGTAGTGAAAAAATAGTGAAAAACATTCTATTTGGAATAAGATAAGTAGGGTTCATCCTGCCAATATGGGTGGCCATGTATAATATTTCCAAAATATGGTCCTATGTATGGCTTAACTTTTATCTAAGTGAAGTTATTATGCATTTCTCACGACAAAAAAGTGATAGGACTTTCTACAACTTAATATCGCGTCCTGTATTATAAGAGCAAAAATGAAAGAAGGCTCAGGATGTGGAGTTTACTCGAGAGCCTTAAGCCTGAAGATAAAGTGGGGGATGGGAAACAATACCAGCGTGGTTCAAACAGAACTGGCTGGTATCTCAATTGCCACAAAATAACTAACCAGAAGAGGAATTTCTGGCAAAAACATGATAATCTGCACTGATAGTAGACAAGCCCTATCAGCCTTGAACAGACAACGTGTTATATCGAGGCTAGTACTAGAGTTCCACCAAGATTTAGCTGACGCCTCGGCAGATAACAATATTATCCTGAGGTGGGTTTGAGGGGCACGACAGGAATAGAGGAAATCGCATTGCTGATTCTTTAGCCAGGGAAGCCGCTGGACTAAAAATTCTAGGACCCAGTGACACCTACGGCCTAACGACTTCGATAATTGCGGAACTAGCCAAACGTTACACCCATGCTCAATCCCTTAAGATATGGGATGGAATCAAAGGATGCAGTCTTGCCAAGATCACCCTGGGCGACCCTGGAAATCTGGCGCCGAAGAAATATTTGGCGATGACCAGGAAAAACCTACGTTTAACAGTAGGATTTCTGACTGGTTACTGTCAACTAAGGAAACACGTCCATACTATGGGGCTAGTGGACACACCTCTATGCAGGATGTGTGAACAGGAAGATGAAACTGTCAGGCATGTCTTATGCGAGTGTCCGGAGTTATCGTCAATAAGAGAGTGTGTGTTCGGTGAGTCTTGGCCTACACCTGCTGATATAAAGGAGATGTCTCCTAGTGACCTGTCCACCTTACTGAGAAGGACAGGATGGACAATGACCTAGGAGGACAACTCCTCGTGAGGATGTACAATGGGTCACATGTGGCCTAAGTGCTGTGAGCCTACACACTCACCCTCCCTACTCTACAGATACAGATGTATTATTAGAGGATATCCTGAATATCTTTTTTCCATTTGAGATCAGTATAATAACTGTGCAATGATATAGGAAACCAAGGAAAACTATCTTTGATATTGTTGCTTAAAAAGACAATTTGATAGTGGAAAGCTCACTTATCTGTCCATTGACGACTCCATATTGTGGTTTTCTCAAGTGTCCAGTTTCCAGTTGATAAAGTTTTTGCGTAATGGGATTATAATCTTCTCAAAATTTCGACTGTTTGGACCTATGTAGACAGCATCACATTCTGGACATTAGAACTCATTTATTCCATATTTTATTGATTAACTAGTTACATTAGTGAAACACATTTTTCCAAGTAATCAAAATAACTAATTCATTGGTCAGATTTTGTGTGTTTCACAAAATTTCATAACTTCTATCAGTCTCATCATTTCATATTTCATCGGTTTCGAAAAAGTTTTAGTCAAAAAGTTCGATGTTTAATCCCACCTAACACAATATTGGATTCATTTCAAGTACTAGTATATTGAAAATATAAAATTGTTAATTTTTTGTGATTGAAGTGAACCACATAAATATGCTGCTCCGTTATATTTGCGCAATAGAAATAAAGTTTCATTTGAGCTTAACGCGTCCATATATTTTCATGATGCTACAAGTTGTGTATGTGTTGCCAAATGTACCACCGTCTTTTAATGGATACTGAAAGGGATTTTATCATGATAATAGTCGAATAACTTCCAATCTCTTGGAAAGTAACCTTCTTTTAGCGGTAGTGGAATTTCACATTTATTGTGGAAAGTGAAAGATACGTGGAAGAGGATAGATAGGAAGTTGAAATAACAGATTACATTTTCACTACTGTACCCCGTACCAATAAAAATCAACTCCTGTTCCACTTTCATGTGCTTAACAATAAGGAAAATCTGAGATCAGGGTTGTTTGAATTATTCCAATTTTGAAATGAATGAATTCACTGGAGATCATTAGAGAGGAAGTAAATATAGATCGGAGGAACGGAAGATGGATGTATCTGCATTCCTATTCTAAAAGTGGATACTCTTGAATCTGGATGGCGTCTTGAATATTGTTTGTCAAGATCCATATTAGATAAATATCCATCAAAATAAAGCAAACAGAAGAAAAACGAAACCCATTGTTCCACATGCTGTAAAATCACCAGCTGGTGGTCACCTAGACACAATATTAATTTTCCGTGTGTAATAGTAGTTTACCTAACTAGTGCGGAAAATAGTACTTTTCCTCACGCTATTGCAGATGGCCGAACGACACTTTAGCGGAGTGCTGAAAAGTGGACTTTTCCGCACGCTCGTAGAAATTTTTTTTTCCACAGCCACATGTATATTATCCATTTCCTGCACCCTTTACAGAATGGAAATGTTGGCCATATCGGTTAACTGAACGTATATGATTTCATATACATCCTAGAACGTATATGAACTGGGAACTGGATAAAGAATATTCATTTATAAAAGTAAACTTGAATAAAATAATCCGTATAAATTAATAACAAATACTAAAAACAGAATAAAATGGGTATTTAAGGGACTACCGATTGACGTCAGTTCTTATAAAAGTATTCAATACTTCTGACATAACATTGGTATGAACATCGATAGGAGAGTGGTAAGAGTACCAGACTGTCACGCGGTAGACCCGGGTTCGATTCCCTGTGAACAAGTTTTCTTTTATTGTGAATTTTATTTCTAAATGATTATTCTGCTTAATATTGATAACGACAACAAGTAGACGCTTGAAATATTCAGCAGAATATTCATTAGATATTAAAGATAAAGGTACGGTACCCTTCGTACGGGAGACCGACTGGCAGCATCTACTTATAACAATATTTAAAAAGGGAAACCGTAACATGATACAAGTTGTACATTTAAAAACTGTGCGTTTATCACAAAAAATTAGTGAAGACATAAAATTGAATTGGTACGATTATGAATAAAATTGTTGAACATTTTTAATTTCAAATTATATTTATTTTACAGTTTATTCAAATGTTTATTTTCTAGATTTTTCTTAAATGGGTAGTAGGAAAAATATACTGTTCGACTCGTGTGTATTGTCCATATCGCACTCGAACGATTGAGCACTCGTGCGATATGGCCTTCATATCCACACTAGTTGCACAAATTACTATTATGTTGTAGAAACTGAAGCGTTATGATTTTCTCCATCTACCTCACCGAAAAATCAATCATATACCTAAGCACCAAAAATAGAACAGAAAGTATTGTTCAGCAGTCTTACTCTAAGTTTCATACCAGTTGATTACTTAGACGTCAGTGTATGTCGAAGCTTTTTATGATAATCTCCCATTCTTCAGCTTATTCGAAAACTAAAAACAGTTGTATGTTACACATACGTAAAAAGCTTCAGCAGCCCTCAATCGCCACTGCTTCACTACGCTTTATCGTTCATATAATAGTCTTGGGCTGCAAAAGCTCATCTCCTGCCCTTGCGACACAAAATTATATTGGAAAATAAGGAGACCAAAGACATGAAAAATCATTTTCAAAAATCCTTTACCCTTTGCAAACTCTTCGTTGCTCATTTAACTTCGTTTCAATAGTTGAAACGTTGGCAACGTCGCCTGCTGTGAGTCCCTGAGAGAATCATCGTCATGTCACTACAGCAACTAGGAAACTCGATTCATATTACGTGGTCAGGGTTTTATTCACTAAAGTAGTATTTATGTTTCATATCTACGCGGTGATGGTCAGAGTTTTAACGTGATGTGGGCAGCGATATAAATTAAATTTTAACAGAGATTACGAGAGCCTTTATATCCGTATTTCTGGCAATATTAATTTGGAATTATTTTGTAAAAAGACACCCAAAAAGGCATAGCTCCTCCATATTTAAAATTTTATTCCGTTTAATTCTGGAATATTATTTGAAATCCAATAAATTCACCAATGAATGCATTTTTTAATTATTTGTAACTGGCTGGCACAAATATGTTGAAGGGCTTAATTCTCTTCAATCAAATGCTTACAGTTTTCACCTCCAACTTTACCCTTTTTGGTCGTGATGCAGAATATGTCCTTCCTATAAAACACTCCTATGAGTGGAGAATACTTTGATTTCATTCATAATAAACATTCAATAGTATAAAGAGTTTGCCACTATTATAGTAAGTAGTTCCAAACAATTTTTCTCCGAAAAGATTTCTATTGCAATTTTCTTTGTCCACAATATAAATTTTCGTGTAACGGAAACCCAACACAACATTATGATCCTGTAGATGCCACATGACATGTTTATTGCATAAAAGCCTTCACGGCGATATAATAAAATTAGGAGATTCGGGTTTATTGGAAGTAAGATTTATTCCAAGGTTGTCCCTATAGCCTTAGTGGGCAATTCATTTGACCACACCGCCATTTCATCAACCAGCTGCTTAAATAGTATCGCTGGAAGAATTACCTGTACTTAAGAAAGAGGATTGAGTTGATGGAAATTAAAAATCCATTTTTGGTATTAAACATTATTATTATAACAGAATTTTTGTTGTTTCGCTTTAAGGGGAAAAACAAAATAAAGTCTCGCTATAATAAGCATGGAAGTATTTTTGTGAATGTACCACTATTTTTGGACTTGACACGAGAAAAATAGCAACACGATTGCTGCTATTTTTAAGGAGGTGTTGCTTCGAAATTATCTTCCCTTTGAATTGATTATTGCTTAGAAAAATACACATGATGGTGACATGACATAAAATAACTTAGGTCCAATAAATATGCTGAATTTTGAATAGTTATTGGAAAATGTAAATACCCAAGTCCGCTCTAACTGAAGTATTGGAAATTTCAGTCAAAATGATCTAATCCTTTGTTTCCAAATTTGCTCTGGCATGAAGAGTTTCTTTAACCTTACCTGTTTCTTCAGGCGCAGAAGTTTCAGTGAATTGAAGATTATCAAAAATATGACACTAGAAAGGCTTTCAGATTTGGCCATCATCTCCATTGAGTCCGAATTTTCTGAGAATGTTGATTTTCTAGAAATCATTGACAAATTTGCTACCCAGAAAAGTTAGTTTATAGTTAATTATTAGATATGTGTAGTCTTTGTAGAAGGGAGAACGACTGATGTATACTTTTCGTGTCACGAGATTTATGTTTAGGTTGTTATTATAGTTTGAACGGTCCCAAGAAAAGCCTCATGTGAACAAAAACCATGCGTGATTTATTCTAAGTCGGCTGCGTACTGGACGACTCGCAATGAAATGTTAGCAGTATGCAAACAGAATACTCGTTCAACCCTATCCACTTTATCTTGGCGTCTTTATGCTCGAAGGATATAGGCTTGGACAAGCAAAAATTAAAACGGTTCTCGGCTGTTTATCGTATTCGCAAATGAAATAATAAAAAAAATGGTTAGCTGCAATCATTATTTGAACTTCAATTATGGCAATTACATAAGAAAAGAAGGAATTTTTTTATGAATGGAATGTTTTTACAGGTGGTGGTGGGAAAATAGTATTGTTTTCGTCAATCAACACCTAAGCGTCTACGGACAGACTAATATACTTAAGAGAGGAAACAATTTTCAAATAATATGTTCAGAGTTTCATATTATTATGACTATCATTTTACAGGTACTAACGGCTTGAGTGACTTTAGTCTGGTAATGTTAGAAACAATGGATGGAGAATAATCACAGGGAAACTTGCTTTTTTTATCGGGGAAAAACAAAGTTAAATCTTAACTGCAGCTTCAAAAGCGATATTGAGACTCCAATGACTGCAAAATCTTGTGGAGTGAAGTTGCACAAGATATATAGCAGCTAATACAAAATGTTTATTGACAAATTATTTGCAACCACAACCAGTCCATTCTCAACACCCGTCGCTCAAAGAAGAAGTGGCAGTAGCGACAATTTTTTTTACTGATCCTACTGTTTGTCCACAGATGAAAAAATACCGTCAAAAAAATCCAGCTACCAAAAACTACATTTTGTTGATCTCTGGAAATATTGATTTGATTCTCATGATTTTTCTGTGTTGTAGGTTGATTCTGTTATAGCAATACTATGGTTGAAGTGTTGAGTTAAATTTGATATTATACATGAATTTGACACCGTATGCAACAAGAGGTATCAATTGGTGTTAAATTCATCATGTGAAAAAAAACGTTTTGGTTTTTGATTTAAGTAATTACCTTGGTTATCAGAAAAGATTAATTTTTTCATGCAAACAGAATGAAAGAAACGTAAAATGATTTTGGAACGTTCGCTTAACCTTTCAAAAATATAATGAGACTTTTTGGAGAATAATTTAATACGTTATTATCGGGTGTACTATTTTTTTGTGAAGATGACCTTATCCAATCGACATGGTATCGAATTAATGAGGTTAGTGGAAAACGGATGAGGAATTACAATTACCAACAATTCTTCTTGTAGTTCAACTTGAAAATATTGGAGGTATTTATATAAACCGTCTTTAAAGCTGGTCCCAGATATGCTCAATAGGTTTGAAATGAGGGCTGGTCAAGCCATTTATTTTCCATTTTTATATGTGACAATTTCCTTTGGGGAATTTACTTTGCGTGTAGCTTCATCAAACCCAAATGATTATAAATGTTGATATTCAAGGATCTCTCCTAGTGTTGATAATTCATAAAAAAAGTTATCAGTAAATCATTGATCGATGAAATAGGTGAATTGGTCGTTGAAATATTCAAGTGGTCCAACTCTCCATTGTCTATGTTCAATTAAAAGTTTACAGTGAAACCAAAAGTGTAATACTGACATAGTTCACTCGAATAAAATAATTGTTTTGTTTTATTCTAAATTTGGTCAGTAGAAAGTGTCCCTAATCTATAAACAATGTTGACATACAAAACGACTGTCATTACATATTATAGTATCCTTAAAGTATTTCAATTATCGGAATCTGATTATTTCTTGAAACATAGTAGGGTACTACTACTAAAAATACATGTTAGGTATAGGTATACCGAATGAAAAGATCTGTTTGTATGTTTGTAAATACTTTTATCAGGTTGTCAGTTCTGCAATAATTCAGGAAATGAGAATTTAAGTTCAACAACTATACAATTCAAAAAATGAACACAGTTTATAGGTCTATAAGTTTGAATTTGTTATATAGTTAACATTCGTAGTCAATAGTTTTCTACTAATATTTCTATACAATTTCCATCGTAATCATTCACAGACGATACGCATATTGATTGTATGTTGTTTTGTTACAATTATTCAAGCCACATACACCGCCCTTTTTAATAAATTGAGGAATACTTGAATTGAGTTGGGAGTACGATAGACAGATACAATTGATTTTCATAGTTTAGTGAGGAAAAAAATGTATAGTTTTATTGAATATATTAGTCTGTCCGTAGACGCTTGGGTGTTGATTGACGAAAACAATACTATTTTCCCACCACCACCTGTAAAAACAATCCAATTATCAAAAATTCCTTCTTTTCTTATGTAATTGCCATAATTGAAGTTTAAATAATGATTGCAGCTAACCATTTTTTATTATCTCATTTGCGAATACGATAAACAGCCGAGAACCGTTTTAATTTTTGCTTGTCCAAGCATATATCCTTCGACCACAAAGACGCCAAGATAAAACTGAAATAATCAAAACGAAACATTTATAATCGCTCTTTAACATTTAATTCACTAAACCACTACATGCCTACAGGTTTATACACTTATAATACCGCATCACATCATTACCCAAGTATTTTTTTTCCTTTTGAATATAAGCTCACTAAAGATATAGCTACAAGAAAATTAACCGTATATCTACATATCTACCTGTCAACCTGCAGGGCACATGGAAGATCAACTCGAAAAATTAGATGTAATGTATCAAACACTGTATTATAGAATATCAGGTGTTCAATCATCTCTTCTTTCAACTAAATCGAGCTGCTTACGGCTAATTTCATTGCAGCCCTAGATAAAACAGTGCTAAGGAGCATTTACATAGGTACATCGTCGGTGGATTCACAATACCAGTTGATAGATTGCCATTTCAAAAACTGTGTGTCAAAGAGGTTTGATAATGTTTTGGAAATCTGAAGGCTCGCCGGTCACTGTAAGCGCAATGCCACTTGCTAAGTAAAGTGGCGAATTATAATATTGACTAAATAAGTAGCTTGCCCATGTACTCTAGGAGATTTTTTTAAGGTACAATGAATTTTGTTTACAATTTGATCCTGCCGTCTTCATGCCAACAGGGTCTTATTTCGTTTTAAATTTGGGGATTTCCATTTTCAAGTTTATTTTGGCGAAATTGATAAGTGGAATCTCTTATGTCGGAATAATAACACGTAGTGAGCTTGTAATTTCGCTAGAATGGGAAAAAGATTTTTGTGCAAATAAACAATCACCCGCTACAAATTTTTCTCCGATCAATGACATCTATTGAATGTTTCTCAAAATCTCTCAAACACCTTCTTCCTTCAGTGGTGAGTAAGAAAGTACAGTCGGATTATCAACTGACTGTCCATTTATGCAGTCTTCACGTCGGGAAAAACGGGTTGAGGAGGCAAATTAACCGAGAAAGCCAAATTTTGGAAATTATGTGGGGGGCCTGGAAAATATCAATTTCAAATTGTCGATAAAAATTTCCTTGTGCATTCTGCTCCATATTGAAAAAAGGGTTGCATTCAGTTTTTTCTTAAGAACACGCAATGAATTTTGACTATTTTTCACAACAGCCAGTCAAACTATTCAAAAGCAAGGCCATGCTTTCCTCGGAGTATAAAGCGGCTAATCAAAGAATGGCGGTTGTTGCATTTTCTGCTTGGAAAGTAGTCGCGACAAGCTTAAGTGATTTTTCCATCCATCCCTTTCAGTATAGGGTTGAGCTGAAATGTAACTGTTAATGATGCACTTTTTATTATTGTAGGTACTCTGATAATCACAGATAATTTCAGGAAGCGAGTACTTAGTTTTTATAACAATTATCGGAAGTAATAATAATAGGGTACAAGCATAAATTTTGCTATTGGTGGGAATTGACGCTTTATAAGGTCTCCTAACACCTTGCATGTCTATTTTTTCCAGGAAAATATAAACTTCACTCCTAAAACGACTTCAAAAATCATAAAATTTGAAAGTCCGCCAAAACGCGCCATACGTCATAAAGATAGCTGCCCCATGGAGTGAGGTCATTAAATTTGTTGACGTTCATAAATTCGAGCAGATTAAATGAGTCTACTTTGAGCAAGTTATCATTTTGTGCTTTTACAAAACCTTCGCTAGCCATATCTTTACTCACAAAATATGAAAGAATCGTCACTGAACACTGAACTAGTAAATAAAATATATTATTCCAAAAGTTTTGAAATATCCTCGGAAATATCGAATATTTATGTCCACTTTCCACTTTACGTTGACCTTTAGAAATAAAAAAATGCACAAATAAACACGAAATGGTCTCAAACAAACATATAAATGATATTTTCACGTCGATGAAGCAATTAATGGTTAATTAAAATACAATATAAACACAAAACTACACAGAACCTAATGCAATACCGGCCATATTGACAAAAGTGATCACATGGTATGACATCACTCGTATCATCGGTAGCGTTCGGAAATCCTCGGGTGGTGGTCGGAAACTGCAATGAAATTTGAATTTTAATGGAAACTGGTTTATTTCCTATTATTAGTTATTTTTTATATCAACTTTACTATTATAAATTAATATCTAAGCAAAATATGAAATATGCGTGCACCATTACATCAAAATTACCAATAATTTCGCCTGACGGCGTGTTGTCTGAAAAATGCATTTTGGAGAAAAAGCCCGACACCGAAGTTGGAGGCGTCTTTTAACAAAATATTAAAATGACCGAATGTAGTTTTTTCAAGACAACACGCTCGAATACAAAATTATCTGGTTATTTTGATGCACGAGTGTAATTCGGGGGCATATTTCACGAATACAAAATATTGGTTTAAATATTAAATTCTTAATTTTTTTTTACAAAATATCCATTTCGAGACATGCTGTTAGGTACACAAAATGAAAAGATCCAAATATACGATTTTGTGTTGTTTCATCCAAAATATTTTTTTTTCAGCACAAAAGCACATAAACTATCGCCACAATTGTCTGTTGTGTTTGGTGTTCTTTGGTTCGCTTTTCATCACTTTATTTTCTATAATTCCCAATGAATCACATCCGAAGCGAGATATTTTTGAGAATATTTTTAGACTTTACTTGTCAAACTAATTTTATTTTTAATTATCATGGATTACCGTGGATACGTGAACAATGCAATTATTGCAGTGCTCTTTCGGTTTATACAGTGCAGTTACCGCTGTTATCAATCGATAATTTTTTTCACTTTTCAAAATCTGACATTTGGTGGTTTTAACCAATAGCAATACATTATTCTAGCCAATCATTCGGTTTTATACTGATAACTCTGCTTCCTCATCGATAATACTTTCTTTACATTGAAACGTCAAAATTTTACTTTGAATTTGTCATTATTGACAACTAAAAAGTGCTTCGAAGTTTATTGAAAAATGATCATAAACCGATTCAGTGCCATCACCCAAGAGAATATTGAAAATTTTATACAAAATTTTAAATTGTTGAAAAAAATAATCTTCCCAAATACAACTCGCTCTTCAAATTTTATCACATAATTTTTCATTTTCATCACTCAAACTTGTTTATTTGAGGCAAAAACATTCAATCAAACCGAATTTAGATAAAATCCCTCGTCCTAACGGACTCGTAATTTTATCCATCGATTTGTTTTCATATTTTTGCCAAATAAACAAGTTTTCGGGAAAAGAAAAAATTATCGATAAAATTTGAAGCACTCGTAGTATTGCCTTTGATAATTGCACTCCTTTCATGGGTTTTTTTTGCACATGGGGGAAATATTCTCAAAAATAGTAATCACTACTTGCTCATCAAAATATTCTGGGATAGAATGAAATAGATATAATTGGGATGGGGAAAATGTGACCACTTAACAAAAAATGATTGAAATGTATGCAGAACTTGGGAAGAATTCGAAATTGAACTTGAACTTGATATTTTTCCTCTTAGTTTCATTTTGCGGTACAATGTATTTCATTCACTGGTATAGCATTGGGTGAGGAGATATTTGTTGAATTATTTTGTATATACACTCTGTCATTCATAAGATACGAAATAGGGATTCCTGTACAAAACTGTAAAATGCGAGCTAACTCTCTTACCAAATAGCGTTCATAAAAAGTAATTACAGATTTGGAAAGGTTGTTAAAAAGTAAGTTCAAATGCACTTTCAATTTTCCTCAATTCGCTCTGGTCTGATGAAAAAATGAATAGTTATGTTCAAATAAGTTGAACTCCACATTCATACCACTTTCGAATGCTTACAACCGTCTGGGAAATAGCTACACGGTTAGGTGCACAGAAAATATAAAACTTCAACCTGAAGTATGGCGGTCTGATTCTCCGCTGTGGTGAATTTGTTTCCTTTTTGTTTTTAGTTCTTTTTTAAAAATTTTTGGAACAAATAACTCACAAGTATTGTGAACTGAAAACAAAAAGAAAAAAAATTCACCAGAGCGGAGAATCGAACTGCCATACTTCAGGTTTAACTTTCAAATTTTCTGTGCACCCCACCGTGTAGCTATTTCCCAGACGTTTGAAAGTATTCGAAAGTGGTATGAATATGGAGCTCGACTTTTTTAAACATAACTTTCCATTTTTTCATCAAACCAGAGCAAATTTGAGAAAATTAAAAGTGTATTCAAGTCTATTTCTCAACGACCCCTCAAATCTGTTATTATTTTTTATAAACGCTATTTGGTGAAGAAGTTAGCTCGCGTTTGACAGTTTTGTACAGGAATCCCTATATCGCATCTTATGAACAGCACAGTGTATTATAAATCTACTGATAGGTGAGGGTTTGCTTGGAAGGTAGCGAGCAATTGAAAAAAAAAGTATTCCCAAGCTCAGCTACAAGCCTCACTCAAGAAAAGCTTATTAAAGTTTGTCGTAATGCCGACTAGTTTACCCGATTGGCATATGCTATACCTACATTAGCTATTATACCTATTGTTACCATTTTTTTTAATTATGCTATTTTATTTCAGGCTCCACGTCGGGTAGGAACATAAGAAATTTGCCATGTATATCTAGGAGGAATAGTAACCAAAGCGGATATTGTATGTTTGCCATAGACTGCTTAAAAGCAAATGGTACTCATTTAGGCACCTGTATAGATGGTTTTTATTTTGGTTCATGTTGTCATATAGAACCTGTACGAGATATTGTCGACAACACGATAGATTCAGACATCATTCCCCATAGGGAACCACCTTTCCGGATATCCAGTACGACCGCTAAGACAATCGTGTCGAGTACACAAGAGCCCACAACGTTAAAAACTAGTTTAAGTAGTAGTACTACGATGAAACATAATATTGGAGTAACAAGCGTTATTGGTTCATCTATTAAACCAATAATTCCAAGTACAGTCGGTCAAATTGGTCAAAAAGGTACAACTACCACATTAACAACGACTGCAGCAACGACGACAAGTACTTCAAGTGCGCCAACCACAGTGGCTGAAAAATTGCAAACATTCCAAATAGTGGAAAGTAATACATTAGAGACCAAAACTACTAAGTCTCCCGCAGTTAGTACAAGTACTGTAAACGCCAGACCAGTAACAAAGGAGCCCACTTCCATTTTGACAACTACTACTAGTGCACCTGTTTTATCATCGAAGACAACTACTACAGAAAAACCGCCAATATTATCATCGATCACCACAAAATCTACCAGCAAACCTGCGAAAATATCAACCGTAGCTACAACAGAGAAAATTAAAACAACGATTTCTGCTAGACCTACCAATTTTGGTGAGTATTCATCAAGAGCTTTCTCCGTGCATACGGGTGTTTCACTTCTAATTGATATCATTTATCTCTTGTGATGGAATTACATAATAATTTTGAAATTTTGAGGGAATATGCCCAATGACAGTTATTTGAAATCACTGAAATAATAATTTGAATCAATCATTTTGTATATATGATTTGACATTTTGTATATAGATAATACCTCCGAACAATGGACAAACTGGAAGAGAAAATAGACGTATTATTCTATGCCTAGATAAACAATGTCAAATTTCATTGATTTATTTTGTTGCATGCCACAGATGTTGCAATGTCGTATTATTCAAAATGTGATAATTATCCAATCATTTGCATTTTTTGAAGAACCAGTATTTCTTCCAATAATTATTATTATCTAATAAAGATGAATGTATGAGGAGCGATTTATTCAATCTTTGACAATGTATAAAATTACTTTTTCACATGAGTGAATATACAGGGTGTCCCACGACGAGTTAAAACTATCTGTATAAGGCAAAATACTTGTAGTAAAATCATGGAAATTTCTACGTTTGGGTTTTCGGATATGATCTTTTTTACTGAAAAATTCTCAAAGATGGCAGACCCTTTTCTACCGGAAGTCGACTTTGTTAATTTGAGTAGAACACCCTGTATATTGATACATTTTTAAAATCTACCTAAAATTTAAGTAAAATTTTGTCTGAAAACTTCTTTCGAAAAATGCATACTTTTTGAGTAATTGATTTTTTTGTAATAAATTTGACCGTTGCAGACCCTTGTAAATTATTTTTTTACGAGGATACCCTTAAAAAGATATGGAAATGGTTTCTGTTCGGTTGTTTTTAGCAAGGTCAGACGTATTTGAATCTATGTTGAAAATTTTTTCATTTTTTACAGGGTGTGTATAAAAAATGTTCAAAGTTTAACTTCATAAATATCAAATTTCTTTATTTTATTGAATAGAACCATCTGGTTTTTTCCATTTTATTGCATTCAGGGGTGAAAAATAAGGCAAATTCATGTATACTTTCCTATACCTAAGCCTTACCGTTATCCAGATATTGAATGTTTTCTGTAAATTTTGAAAGATGCAGGTGTGCTCTAAATTTTATTTTGACCTGTTGATACAAGCACCAAGGATTAAAAAAGATTATGTGAATTTGTTTTTAATACATAGTAATTATGGCAACGTTGCTACAAGAACATAGGTGCTTTATTTGCAGTAAGATATCCTGCATCCCTAAAAATTTACAGAGAACATTCAATATCTGGATAACGGTAAGGTTTATGTATAAAAAAGTATTAATAAATTTGCCTTATTTTTCACCCCTGAATGCATTAAAATAGAAAAAACCGGGTGGTTCTATTTAAAAAAAATAAAGAAATTTGATATTTATGAAGTTAAACTTTGAACACTTTCTATATACACCCTGTATAGAATTGAAAAACTCTCAACATAGATCCAAATAGTTCTGACCTTGCTTGAAGCATCCGAATAGAAACCATTTTCACATCTTCAAGGGTATCCTCTTAAAAAAATAATTTGTAAGGGTCTGCAACCGTCAAATTTGTTACAAAAAAATTAATAACTCAAAAATATCCATTTTTCGAAAAAAGTTTTCAGACAAAAGTTTATTAAAATTTTACGTAGATTTTAAAAATGTATTGATATACAATACATTCCATTCAAAATAACAAAGTTACAGTCTGCCATCCTTACAAATATTTTGGTTAATAGGATCGTATCCGAAAACCCAAACGTGAAAATTTTCATGATTTTACTCCGAGTATTTTGCCATCCTTAAAAATATTTTGGTTAATAGGATCGTATCCGAAAACCCAAACGTAAAAATTTTCATGATTTTACTCCGAGTATTTTGCCATATACAAATAGTTTTAACACTCTGTATAGAACCGGAATGTCAATATAAAATTTCCTAAAATTCTGTATGTGACATGTGACAAAACCGCTTACACTAAATGTCTCCTGTTTTTTTGACGTCTGTTGATTTCTAGTAAATATGTTATGGCAGTACATTTTTATTGAATGTACCTATATTATTGTAACGGCACGGCAGTGTTATTGTGTAACCTTTGCATTGAGTATTGATATCATTGTTTTAAAATAAAATAATCAATGTAGAAGGAATTATCTAACGGATCACGCCCCGGTAGAGAAACACCTGCATCAAATAGGGTTATGTATAAGATGCGACATAGGGATTTCTGTACAAAACTGTTAAACGCGAGCTAACTTTTTTACCAATTAGCGTTCATGAACAATAATAACATATTTGGAAAGGTCGTTGAAAAATAAGCTCAAATGCACTTTTAATAGATAGTTATTTTTAAAAACGTTGATTTCCATTTTTATACCACTTTTGAACACTTTAAACCTCGTAGGGAATAGCCAGCAGGGTAAGGTCACGGAAAAATCGAAAGTTAAGCCCGAGGTATGGTGGTTCTATTCGCCGCTGTGGTGAAGTTTGGAGGGGCCAAATTGCCCCGATAAACAATACAGCGTATATCCAATTGACCTTTTTCATCTGTTTGAAGGTATAGTTAAAATAATACCCTTCTTGGTGTGCGTCATCGATTGTGACGTATATCCGGGTTTTCGGCATGTCGTTCATTTTATTTGCTATTTTGACATATAGCTAACCTTAAATTTCATAAATAAGATAATCAGGATTGTATTTAGCCAAATTCGAAAAGGCTTTGCAATTAATAATTACCAGCTCCTTTTTCTAACTGAAAATACTTAAGAACTTTCAAAATACTGATGTTTTTCCGTGTATTTATGCATATTTTTGTATTATTCATATAAATAAAACATAAAGATTAATATTCATTTTCCTCAAATAATAATTGACCGTAAACAACAAAGTACAGACATGTCAAGAACTGTCAGTGTGACAGTAGAAAAAGATGTAAGACTTATTGCCGCTACAAAAGTAACGCCTTCATAGTATTGAGCGTAATCTAAACATCA
The DNA here is from genome assembly GCA_910591685.1 of Galerucella tenella. NCBI lineage: Eukaryota > Metazoa > Arthropoda > Insecta > Coleoptera > Chrysomelidae > Galerucella > Galerucella tenella. Next base: position 8,714 of record CAJUYH010004055.1, on the reverse strand, counting down.
ACCAATCAAATTTTTGTAGGTCGAAGATTAGGGTTAATGTTTGTAATACATTTGAACGGTTCATTATTGTGATATTTTAATTAGGATTAATCACAGACCTGCCTTTTTTTCCATTTCTTCCTACGTAATGTGTTAGAAAGACATTAACAATCGATGACGCACACCAAGAAGGGTATTATTTCAACTCTACTGAAGTAGCTGCGAAGGTGAGCTAAAAAATAAGCTAACAGACTACAAAGCTTCCGGATGTTGACGGTCTCAAGGAAAAAAGACCAAGTCTATGAAGATATGTTACCCAATCGTGACTTCACAACCACAAAAAGCATTGCACTTGGTGATAATCCTTTTTTTTATTATAGCGATCTGCACTTGGTTTCATGCCAGTAGGTGAGACGGTGGATTGAATTATATGCATCACCCTACAAGTCTATCATTGTAGACCACTTTCTGGTCTGAAATTCAACAAATATAGCACAACCGCCACAATTTTTCCCTCATATGACTCCTTCCCACTATATTGTTTTTCTTGAATGAAAATTTCTGTGCTCAATTTATCCATTTCCGGTCTTCCTTGTATGACATAGTGGTAGATAAAAAAAGTAGATCTCATCCTAATAGTCTCATTCGCTCACCTGAAATGTTTTGAATCGAAACTGGGCATATTTTTTACAATGATTCATTATATAACATTTTTTTTCAGATTCCACAACCAAACCCACGAAAGCTCCACCAACGAAGACAACCCAAAAGCCAACAAAGTCTACTCGTCCGTCAATTACTACCAAAAAGTCGCAAACGACGACCAAAACACCAACCACCAAACCTACAAAATATGCTAGCTCAACAAGTAGACCCACTAAAAGAGTAGCGACTACTTCAGAAAAACCAACAACTCAAAAAATTACAGCATCAACAGAGAAGCAAGCGACAAAGCCTGCAACTTCTACTATCAAACAGCATGAGAGTAGTACAGTTTCGGTACCACCTACCAGTATCTCGACACCTTCTCACATCCAATCAACGGATGAAAAAAGTACTACAGAAAGTTTGGGAGTGATAAGTGGAAATTTAGCAACTAATGAAATTAACGATGATCAACATATTATCCAGGGATCAAGTCAAGCCACTACAAATAAACCGGAATTGATAACATGGACAATATCTAGCAATATCGATACGACCACTTCTCCAACGGAACAAAACTTCAATGTCACCATTGAAGGTGAGCTTAAGTTGATAAATTTTGTTTTATATGTGTTGTTGGGGTTTTCCTCTTAATTGAGTGAAAGAAACACCACTTGTGAATATTTAACTAAATATATATTATTTTAAAAATTATATGCGTTAGACAAGCAGCGAAATTAGTAATGTCAAATAGACAGCCGCATTACATACATGATTATAATTCTCTAAATCTAATAATGAAACTTAACATATTCGGCCCTCTTGAAATACTAGGCTTAGAATTTCAACATTAACACTTAATTAAACTTTACAAAATGTCGTCAAAATAATATATAAACATGGACAACATTCATTTCACTTTAGTCAATTGGCAGCACGGCAATCTTTGTAACTGCTCTCTTAAATGTGCCATTTCTCATTTTTAATGATACCACACGAATAACACCGTCCCTTCCTGGGTGAAGCTCCAATATTCTACCCAAAGGCCAGCACATCGGAGGGACGTGATCTTCTTTAACTAGAACTAATGCTCCAACATCAATCCCAGCAGCACTGCTATCAAATTGCCACTTCGTTCGTTGCTGAAGGTAATGAATATACTCCTTACTCCAGCGTGACCAATAGTGTTGTCCCATAAGCTGAAGATGTTGGTATCTTCTAACGAAATTGACCTTATCTTCTAATAAATTTTTCTCAGGTAAGGCCGTGAGCTCTTGACCAATCAAAAAATGAGCCGGAGTGATCGCTTGTAGGTCGTTGGGATCGAAGGAAAGAGGGACAAGCGGTCTTGAGTTCAAAATTGCCTCAACTTGAGTGGTTAGAGTATAAAACTCTTCGTAATGTGGGCGAAAATTATTTAAAATACGTTTTAAATGATGTTTACAAGATTTTACCGCGGCTTCATGAAGCCCACCAAAATGTGGAGACTTCGCAGGCATGAATCGCCATTCTATATTGGACGACGTTAAATAATTTTGGAAATTACCAGATTCAGTTAACCTTTGGATTGAGATTAATTCATTTTTTGAACCTAAAAAATTCGTAGCATTATCGCTGTAGATACGTGTGCAAAACCCTCTTCTTGAAACAAACCTCTTCAATAGGCTTAAAAAACCATCACTCGTCAGATCGCAGACACAAAACAAACAAAAATGCATACATAACCTTTGATCACTTTGTTTGACCTAGCTTTGCTATCTCTCAATTCAAATGGACCTGCATAGTCCACAGCAACCGATAAAAATGGACGGGACGGAGTAATACGAAGCTTGGGTGAATCACCCATTTTTGGAAAAATTATTTTTGGTTTGGTCTTAAAGCAAATTACACATTTTCTAATGTACGATTTCACAACTTGTTTGCCATTGAGCGGCCAATATCTCTGCCTGACGTGCGATAGCGTACCCTGAAGACCAGAATGTAGTGTACGTTTATGTTCACAATCAATGATAAGCTGCGTAAAGACATGTTTAGCGGGAAGAAGAATGGGATGTTTTACGTCGTACGGAAAGCTTGAGAATTTTAATCTACCGCCGATCCGTATGATACCATGCTCGTCAATGAAAGGCGACAAAGACTTGAGTTTGCTCCTAATAGAAATATTATTTTTATGCTTAAGCTCGTAAAGTTCTGATGAAAAGCATTGAAGTTGAATTAACTTCACTAAAAATAACTCTGTTTGCTGGATTTCAGAGAAACTAAGTTTTCCATGTTTTCGATACTCCTTTGAAACCTTGAGATTGTTAAAAAATCTTAAGCAGTACGTCAATACCCTAAGTAATTTATTTAGGCTCGAAAATTGCTCAAGAATATCTAAATTCAAGTCGATTTGTGCTACACATGATACTCCCTTTTGTAGTTTGAATTCGGGAATATTATTATTATTTGATCGTGAAAAGTTACAAATATTTGAATTATGAGGCCAATCATTGTACTCCCTAAAAAAGCTGGGTCCATGAAGCCACAACTTAGAACTGACCGAAAGCCCTATACTGGCTCCACGGGAGATTATATCAGCAGGATTTTGTTCTGATGAAATATAATTCCAATCTTCAATATGCGTTAGTCGTTGAATTTCAGCAACCCGGTTAGCCACAAATGTTTTCCAACATCTGGGTTCAGCTGCGATCCAGGAAAGCACAATTGTGGAATCTGACCACAAAAACGTTTGATCTATATGAATATTTAAAGCTTCTTTACTTTTTAAGATAAGTTTGGTCAATAATACTGCTCCTAAGAGTTCTAGACGAGGCAAAGAGAGGGATTTTAGCGGACTTACTCGAGACTTAGCGCATAATAAATGGCTCTCGATAGTATTATCTATGTTTATAGAACGTACATAGATACAACATGCATATGCTCTTTCGCTTGCATCTGAAAACCCGTGCAATTGAATAACTTTTGGTTGTTGGACTAATACATGTCGGGGAATTTGCATTAAACCAACACGAGATATTTCATTTTTCAAATCCAGCCATTCTGAAAAAAGTTGCTGTGGGATGCTTTCATCCCAATCGATTTTTAATTGCCATAGCTTTTGAATGATTAGTTTTGCTCGAATAGAGAGGGGCCCTAGTATGCCTAGGGGGTCAAAAATTTTTGCTACAAACGAAAGTATAGTTCTTTTAGATACCGTCTCCTGATTTGGGACAATATTTTTAGAGTTATACTCAAATTTGTCTGATCTAGGGATCCAAGATATCCCAAGTGTTTTGACACTTAAGTCATCCGAAATTGCGTATTCGTTACCTTCAAGATACTCCTGCTGGATATCATCAAGAACTTTACGATCATTAGATTGGAATTTTCTCAATTCAAATCCAAATTTCGAAAAGATTTTACAAAGATTACGTCTCATATTTATCAGTGAATTGATATCTGATGATCCCGTTAAAATATCATCAACATAAAAATCCTTTGATATTACGTTACTCTCAAGTGGGAATTCTTTTTCAATAATTGATGAAATTTCTGACAAACAACGAGTGGCAAGAAAAGAGGCTGAAGCCGTGCCATATGTAACAGTATTCAACTGAAAATGCTTCACTTCTTCACATGGTGAGTTACGCCAAACTATTCTTTGTAAATCTCTTTCATCCTTATGGATTAATATTTGGCGATACATTTTTTTTAAATCACCTATTAGAACGAAATTATGTTGTCTAAAGCGAATAACAATCGAGAATAAGTCATCTTGAATTGTAGGGCCAACCTTAAGTACATTATTTAAGGATAAATTTGTAGAAGATTTGCAAGCAGCGTCAAAAACAACCCTTAGCTTTGTGGTGGAGCTATCAGGTTTTTCAACGCTGTGATGGGGAATATAGTATATGGGAGTTTTTGAAACATGATCTCGAGATATTTCAGACATGTGTCCAAGATCATTATATTCCTGCATGAATGCCCTATAGGACTTTCCAAGTTCTGGGTTTCTTGATAGTCGCTTTTCGAGAGAATATAATCTGTTAAGAGCAGATTGTTCAGAATCACCTAAGTCCTTGAAATTATCTTTTAATGGGAGCTTTACGACGAATCTACCAACTTCATTTCTAAATGTATTTTGTTGAAAATGATTTTCACAGTCCATCTCCTCCTTAGACATTATTGTGCGCAAATTTGATTTTACTTCTTCTACCGTCCAAAATTTCTCCAAGATGTTATCTAAAGAACTTTCTTGACTAACAAAGCAGTTTGATAACATTGCATCAACCTTGTGCGTTCCTTGAGCGTTTGGGACATTCCCACTTACTATCCAACCAAGTAGGTTTTTTGCAAAATTGGGTAATTTTTACCCAATTTAATTTGCCCGATACAAAGAAGCTCATAGAACACTTCGCAGCCCAAAAGCATATCTATCTCCGTTGGAATATTAAATTTAGGATCTGCTAAAGATAATTCTGAGGGGATATTCAATTTTGATAAATCAAAATAGTTTTGAGGAGAAAATTCCGTTATAGAAGGTAATACGAGAAAATTTAATCTGGACTTATAACCAGAATGTTGAGACGCTAATGAAATATTGACTCGACGTGATATCTTAGTCTTAATTTGATTTATCCCTATAATAGGAACATTAACCTTCACAGTTTGTAAATTTAATTTTTTCAACATGGCAGAGGTCACAAAATTTGATTGTGAAGCAGAATCGAGTAATACCCTACAAGGTATAATGTTTTTATCTGCATCATAAACGTTAACGATAGCTGTAGATAATAAAGTAAAGGAATTTGTGGAATTTTGACAAGTAACAGATGTTATTGGCCTTTCTTCTGATTCCACATATGATCCATTTATATTTTCCGAATTCGAATTCTCGAATCCCGTAACATAATTTTCTGGAGAACGAGTCTCAAGAGAACTGTGATTACTACTCGAATGTTGGCGATTGGAACTTGTAGTTGAGACTTCTTGGGGTCGATGGAGCAAGGCTGCATGCTTTTGATGGCATTTTTTACAACTAGATGAACGACAGTCTGAAGGTTTGTGCCCATATCGTAGACAATTTGTGCATAAATTCATTTTTCTAACCTTATCTAAAGGGTCTGACACGGATAGTTGTTTAAATTTATCGCATAGGTAAATGAAATGAGCTGCCTTACAAAAAGGGCATTTGGGACGATAAGTTGCTTCAGAGGAAACAAATGATTTTGACTCATTAGTTCTTTTCGAGTTTGAAGACATTTTAATATCCAATGCCTCCAAAATTTGACATCTTTGCCTCAAAAACTCATTAAAGTCTTCCATTTTTGGAGAATCCAGAGATTTACAATGAATTTCCCATTCGCGTTTAGTACAAAAATCCAATTTTGAAACAACAATGTAAATTAAAATTGTATTCCATTGGTGGACATTTTCGCCAAAAGACTCCAAAGAACGATAATTTTTGAAAAACGAATTTGATAAATGCCGTAACGATGTGTGCGATTCTTTGACCAACGTGGGTAACTCCATTATTTCTTTTAAATGTGAGTTAATAATAATTTTTTTATTTTCATATCGTTTTTTTAAAAGATCCCAGGCGATACCATAATTTGCATCAGTAGGTGTTAAGGATGCAATTAAATGTTTTGGTTCACCCTTAAGGGACGATTCTAAATAATAAAATCGCTGAACATCAGATAAAGTATTATTATTATGAATAAGAGCAAGAAACGTATCACGAAATCTCTGCCAATCACCGTAAGAACCGCTAAAATCTGGCAAAGTCATTAATGGTAGCTTAGCACGAACATTTGGCAAGGTTGTGCTATCTAAAACACTGCTAGATGATGCCATTGCCCCGACTCGCGCCTGTGTCACTGATTGTCTATCAGAAACATGCAAATCAAGAATTTTTTGCGCTGTAGCCAATGCTTCAAAATATCGACTCTCAAAAACATCTCTCTCGGATGAATTTTTTTCCTCATCGTAATTATCAGGGAAATCGCTTAATAACAATTCTTCAAATTGCGTCTGTATAGTTTTAAATTTTTCAAGAATAGGCTTTATAGTTTCGTATCGTATTTGTAAGAGTTCAATGAAATTATTTACATCGGTTTTAGATAAAAACGTTTGGAAACGCGTTAATTCTGATTTGATTTGAGTTTTACTGTTTTTTAATCGCTTTAAATCGAATTCAGCACTAGCTGAAAGGTCATCACCGGCCTCTGACATAATGCTTGCTTTCTTTCAACTACTTACAAAAACTAAGCTTGAAATGCTATATCGCTTTTTTAAATACAATAAGTTACCAAATTACACGATAATAATATCAAGAAGAGGTTAATGCTAGACGTTTTCTTCTACAGAAACAAATCCTACGAGGATATAAAAACAAATTTATAAAGTAGCGTGTGAATCGTGAGTTATTGAGTTATTATGTAACGGTACACTTATGCATTGAAGACAATAAATGATACTAAGATTTATATGATTTGCGTTGAAGACGTGATTCACTAATTTTCTGCCCAGTATTTACGAGAGACAAATTTTGTCTGAATATTAAAGATATCGTGACAATTTCAAACACTAAGACGAGAAAATAGGGACACAAAATAGGGAAAATAGGGTGGAATAAATGGAAAGGACTGACCTTTTTCGCGCGATATCAAGACTGGATGCTGCTTGGCTCGAGTGAATCGTGGCTAAACTGGATCTATCCACGTTCGAAGGACCATTTATATGTTGGGGTTTTCCTCTTAATTGAGTGGAAGAAACAGCACTTGTGAATATTTAACTAAATATATATTTTAAAAATTATATGCGTTAGACAAGCAGCGAAATTAGTAATGTCAAATAGACAGCCGCATTACATACATGATTATAATTCTCTAAATCTAATAATGAAACTTAACATGACATGTGTGAAAACGATCAAAATAGATATACCTTGTATAGTTTGTTCGAAAATGATGGATACGCTTTCCACGGTCTCTGAAACAAGGAAAAGTTTCTGGAACTTCTCTCCATTATAATCATACGTAGCCGTGAGTTATATCTTGGAATCCTGGACCAGTCAATGAATCTTCATATAAACTTTTAAAATGTGTTGTTAACAACATATTATGGGAAACGTGAAAAGCATTTAATTTGATTTTACCTTTCCAATTATTTGAATTGGAAAAGGAATACTGGCAGACTGTTGCTATTGACGCGGTCCTTAGCAGATTGGGACACATATATAAGATTTTCTCCACTTTCAACAACTAAAACCGCATTTACAACCCGCAAAACGTTACTTTGAATACTTGTGTTTGAAAGTGCAAGAAGTCACATCTCGTCCATTTCTTAAACGTCAATATTCCATGATAATTTTTGAGCTGTCATTTGATTTTTCAATGACACGTCACTTATTGTCTGTCATTTTGTGAATATAGTTAAAATAATATGGATAGATATCGCAAGATAATAATTATTCTAAAGGTTTATAAGTTTTGAAAAATATTCCTCAAAGACACTGATTGCTCAACCATTAGCATCAACTACTTCCCGGGATATAGGCATCGACAGATATTGAATTAAACTTCAAAGTCAAACAGGGTTGGCATGTCTACAGGATATATTCAACATCAACCATACTTTGGCCAGTTTATCTGAAACCGTGAAAGGAATGCAGTCGAAAACATTCGGCATTGCCACGTTTAACTATGAAAAAGTTGAAGTAGGTACTGATTATGTAGTGATAATAATTATAAATGGGTCTTTTTATTATTAACAATATTAAAAATATGATTAAACGTTAATTTTATAATGTGTTTGTTTCCTTGGATCTATTCTATTAACATTATTTTCCAATTCATGAATATTAAAAGAGAACACTTTTCCATATTTGTTATGGGCTTCTTGAAGCTCTGGCAACGTTGTACGAAAACCGTAATGACCACACCCTCCGAATTACATAATTGGTGATTTTTATCGACCAGCTGACTTCTTATTGGCAAGCGCGTGCGTAAGGAACGCCGGTTTCGGCGTATTTGCGCCTCATAAATACGAGGTATATGTTCTCCGTCCGCGAGCTTAAAGCCTTATCACGGATTAAAGAATACTCTAAA